>ML675690.1:2717435-2795133 GCA_007922155.1 Mesoclemmys tuberculata | reverse complement strand
CTCCTTCTCCTTGCTGGAAATACCACGCCTGATGCATCCTAAAACCTTAAAGAAGCTTTCCTATGAACTTTGTAAATCAGGTGACAATGATGTTGATTGTCCTTGAAGAGTAGAAGAACTAATGCAGAAGAGTAGGGAGAACTGAAAATCGGTCTAGCAGCCAAGGCCCTAAACATACTGGATCATAAGACACAATTCTAACAGGGATGATAAAACATCTTCACTGAGTGGATGAGAGAAGGAGATGAAAAAGCAAAGCTCAAGGCAGGCTAAAATACATATTCATCTGGTCTGCAAGCTATTCTGAGACATTCTGAATAAAATAGCAAGTTTATTCTAGATAGCCAGTGGTGAACAAAGTCCCCACGGAAATAGGGTAAAAATGTAGTTCTTTATGCCCTTGATAATTCAGATATTGTAAAACCAGAACCTTTCTGATTATTTAGTCTGAACTACTGCCCAGCATAGGCCATAGGATTTCATCCAGGGATTCCTGCATCTAGCTCAAAAACTTGTGTTTGAGCTACCACATCTCTTTGAAGCTACGGCTACAGTAGCTAGAGGTGTGATTCCCAGCTCAAGTGTACATACTCATGCACGTTCAATGAGAGCTAGAACAATTATAAATAGCAGTGTAGCCCTGGGCAGAGGCAATGGTAGAATGGGCTAGCCGTGCCAAGAACAAACCTGCCTCAAACCAGCCATGCCTCTGCTGTTGCTGCTCATGTTACTGCAGCTATTTATATTTACTCTAGCTCAATAAAAGCCAGAGCGAGTATTCACAACCTAAGACTCACGCCTGGAACTCGTAGTGCAGACATAGCATTAGAAATCATTTCAACCCCGCACTATTTTATGCCCCTCTACTGTATATTTAAGGCACGTTGTCACTGCAGATAATGTTTCCAGAAGTTTTGATGTCTTCCATTGTTTCCTGAGATGACATTTGAGGTTGCCACAATGTTGCTTAATGGCAAGCAATAGTTCATAGATACCGTACATTGAGCTATTGGTTCAGCCCCATGAATCACTTGAGAGCACTTTGCAGCAGGCTCCTAGCAAGAGAAAACTCAATGGGAAAAAACATTTTAAGATTACAAGCCAATGGTGCTTTACCCCCCGAAGTACTGCTCTTCACATTGGTCTTCTGGGCATTCCTGCAGACTTCTTCCCACCCTGACAGTATTTACATACCACTACTGACATTTCCTTCCCAACCTCTAGGTTTACCTGATATTTGAGGATATGCTGGCTTGGCAGCCTGGGAGATTTGGATCCTCCAACTTTCTGCAGACATAGTAAGGAACAGCACAACACCCTTCCGGTGGGCCTATAATTGAGGTTCCATTTCTGGGTGAAATGTAGCTCGTACTCTATGTCCATTTAATCATTGGACAACCAGAGTGCAAGCAGTGATAACAGCATTTTTTGTTGGTGTGAAAACCAGCCTTCTAAGAATTGGACTGAGACCCTCCACAGCTCATCTCCTATAGGAAAACACACTGTTTCTAACCATTGTTAGAACACAGCTATTGAACTGCAGACAAATTTACCAGGGCATGCTCAGAAGATCAGCTTTGACTCTGGGAAGCAGGTTGCTGTAGCTCCTTATCTTTATAAAATGAAATTCCTATATTCAAAACACAAAAAGAATATGGACTTCAGCTCAATTCAGATCTGCAGAAAAAACTGCAGACACATTTATTTGTGGACACAAAAATATACCTTTAAAATCCGAAGCTGAATTGAGGCCATTTCAGAAATCACAGCCTGAAACTGTCTCTTGAGTTATCCATAAGATAGAAAAGATTAATTGCAGTGGGGGGAGGAGGAAATGAAGGGGAGGGAAGAGCTTCTTTCTCAAATATATAATACTTTTATTAATTCCAAACACTATCTTAAAAAATTAAGGGACAGATTATACTTAGTGTGTAAAAACAAGTGAACAGTCAAAAGGAAACAATTCTGAAAAGAAAATCATGAATCAGAGGTGTGTTACATGAAAGTAGTTGAATTTGGATATGGTTAAAACGAGGATTCATGTACATTTATTTTGTTTGATTAATTAATTTTACAGAACATACATACTCGGTGTTCTGCCAGAAATGGTTTTTATTATTATTATTACCATAAGAACCTTCTGTCATATGCTTAATTTCTACTGCACTAAATGTGTTTGCATTAACTGTTTCCCAGCAAGAGGCATAAATTACATTTCCCTGCATTAAAATATATTTGCCATTTCCATTTAATTCAGATGAACAAGTTTCTTTAAAAATCTGTTGGAAACCAAGTTACAGCCAAAAAAAATAGGTCTAATTATTTGTAGATTTATACTAAAAAAAATGGGCTCCAGAAACAAAAATTATTAGCTGTCCAGCCAATTGAGGATATGTACGTGAAGGACATGATCACCAGTCCATGCATGGTTGGGAATAAGCTGATTTCTGATTGGCAAAAGTTAAGAACAGCTTTGTGTTCCACAGTAATAATGCATAAGAAGGATGAAGCCTGATTGTAAAAGGGGCCAAACACCTGGTGCTCCAATGGGAGTTTACCCCCACCAAATTCACTGAGGTCACAGGTGTAAGAAAGCCACACTTACCCCTCTATGTGTAACTTTCCCTCTCTGTAAAACGGGGTTAATATGAGCTTCTCCAAATGTGCGTAAACAATTGTTATATCCTGCTTGTACAGAACTCTGAAGATGTAAAGCAACGTACAAAATGCAAAGTAACGTCACTATGGTTATTCCGCTGGGCACATTCTGGAAGGGGCAGATTTGCAAAGTCTGGTGCTAAAATATCAAAATGTTCCCAAAATTCTGAAAAAGAGAAATGTCTCCTCATCAAGAGATTTCAAGCCTGCTGCTCCACTGCCTATCAGCATGTATGCACATTTGTACCCAGGCAAAGATATAGTAAAAAGCAAACAGTGTAATGCGAGTGATGAATTTTAATCTGGTATCAGTTTAAGCCCTTTACACAGATTTTAATAACTACACAATGTTATTCTCAGTGGAGAATCACACCCATCCTTCATTTCTTATAGCAGGGCAATGGCATTCCTGAAGTCCAGAGTGAAAGCCTTTTTGCCTCAAAATGCCCCTGAAATTTGAAAGCCCACTCCCCAATACTAGAGACGACAAGATAGTACCTGATGTATCAGCACTACACAAGGAAATCCCATCCAGTTAGGGATTTAAACAATAAAACAAAATGTCGTACTCCGTTCTGAAAGCATGTGGTCACAATGTGATCACGCTGATGCTAAATTACAGAGCATTTGCTCTGGAGGGCTTACATCCTCTCAACATGCAGCATCTCTGTTTACTAATGTCCAGGTGGTGTTTGTGCATTTCTTGTTGTAGTGCAAGCGTCCTGGCAGTTACTCATCAGCTAAGTAAAATCAAAACAGTGCACAGCCAGTGGGAAAAGACTCTGGGCTGATGTAATCTTTACACACCTTACAGGGGCCTGATTCCTCACTGCCTTGCAGGATTCTATGCCGCATAACAAAGAGAAACTACTTGTGGCCCTAGTGCTGACTTACGTCTTTTTCAACCCATAGATAGTCAGGGCAGAATTCAGACCGGATATGTGAGGTTATGGATCTGTATCCGTCATAAATGGGAAGTCTGGTCCCGATCCTTGGTTGTGATAAAAAAAAAAAAGCACACAGCAGAACCAGGAGATAGGGAGCCTACAGGGCATTAATATAGTAAATCTAACTCTTTGGTCAGGCAAAGCTCCCCCACGTGTCTGGGAGGAGGTTATATTTCTGTTTCATGATGAACCCTGATTGGATCTGCTG
Organism: Mesoclemmys tuberculata; assembly: GCA_007922155.1. Lineage (NCBI taxonomy): Eukaryota > Metazoa > Chordata > Testudines > Chelidae > Mesoclemmys > Mesoclemmys tuberculata. The sequence continues at coordinate 2,791,320 of ML675690.1, read as the reverse complement.
TGGACAAGTAAAGATGAGGTCAGCTACAGCACATTTGTGTCTTTGAGACCAAGTAACAACACAGTTTGGCTCAGTAATCTGATATATATTAGTTTCTGGAAAAGCAAGACTACAGACTTCTCTGGTCCCATTGAGGCATCTAGTTCCATAACTAAAGCACTGAAGTTCAGAAAGTATTTAGGCACTTAAGTCCCAGGGAGTTAGGCACCTAAATATCTTTGAGGGTCTGGACCAGAGTGTCTAGGGGGCTTGTCATCACTGTTAACTCAAGGTATAACTTGAGAGATGCTAACCTGACTCCTGTCCACATACAAAAATCTCTAGCTGGAGTTTAGTGGTGCTTTATACTCAGGCTAGCTGATCTGTCAGGAGATGTGGGTTAAAGCCTGAGTGCTGCTGATGCTCAAGCTAGTCATGCAGTGGGGATGCAGTGACAGGCCAAAGGTCAAGCTAGCACAATTCATCAACTGCCAATCCAATCAGTGTGTAACTTGTTATTTTGCAGCATGGCCTTTCTCAGGACTTGTCTGCATTGATCAGCTCTGTCGACTCTACAGCCATTGTTGCAGTGGCATTGATTGAGTGGGTCTGGTGAAGACCCACTCAATTGATTGCCGAGTTCTTCTCCTGTGGACTCCGGTACTCCGGGGAACGAGAAGCATAAGCTATGTTGATGAAAGAGCATCTTCTGTCGACGTAGCAAAGTGAAGACAGTGCGGCCACTTGATGCAAGGTACATCAGCTTCAGTTATGTTACGTGCATAATGTAGCTTATGTACCTTGCATCGCTGGAGCTGCACAGTGCAGACAAGCCCTTACTCAAACTAGCTTGCTGGAGTGGAGTAACTCGAGCCAATTGTAGCAGTGAAGACAAGTCCTAGTTCTATTTACAAACAATCTAACACATCAGAGAACCATGTACTCATACTGTAGGGCAGTAGATATCATGCTTCAATCTGAGTAATAATAATGCTTAGCACATATATAGCCCTTTTAATCTCCTATGCAGATGATAACCTGCAAAAAAGCCCTGTAAGGTAAGCAAATTTTATTAACCCTATTTTACAGATGGGAAAGCTGAGGCAGAAAGGTTAAGTGATTTGACCTAGACCACAGTGGACACCTTTGTCAAAGGCTGGATTAGAATACAGCAGTTCCCTATACATGATGACACTTGTCGCTGAATGCAGACAGCACGGGCATAAGCAAGACTGTTCTGCACCGGCATTTTTTTGTTTTAAAAGGCTGTAACTTTTGCCTTGTTTCTTACTTCAAAATACTGTGACAGAAATATATTTACACTTTGAGGCTTCAAACCAAATACCAGTAAGCTGTGGTTGGTTGCTGCTCCATCCCTGGATCTATGATGCAGTGCATATATAATAATAAGAGATGGCTCAGAAACAGACCAAACTTTAGAACCTATTGAGTCAATATTCTTTCATAATTTAAGGACACTTTGTTTTGTCCCATACAAGATCTAAACAGAGGCCTCTGTATGTACCACCATTCACCTCTAATTTGGCATTCAATTGAATTATTCTTATTTATATTACAGTAGTGTCTAAATGATCTAGTTGAGATTGGGACTCCATTCTGCAAAGCACTGTACAAATATATTGTAAGAGACTGGCCTTGTGAAAAGAGTTTACCACCTCAAAGGGCTGGCCAGGAAACAGAAGTGATTTCCCCAAGGATGCACATAAGGTCAGTGGCAGGGCTGAAATATACTCCAGGCTTTAGGCACTGGACCAAACTGACACAATTCAAATTTCAAATGTTATTGTGGTGTTCATAATAGTCACCCAAGAAAACTAGGTAAACACTGCAAAAATATCCTATGAATATTCACTCCTGGCCTCTTTTGTTTTTACTTTCTGTGAACATTAATGCATTTGAGTTTTACTGGAAAAATATGATCAGAAAGAAAATTTCAAAGTCGTATGAGTGAGTACTTGCAATAACCAAGGAGAGATGAAAAAGACGGTAACTGTCCATCTTAGAAAAGAGACAACTATTAGGGGATATAACAGAAGTCTATAAAATCATGAATGCTATAGAGAAAGTGAACAGGAAAATGTTAATTATGCTTCACATAATACAAGAACCAGGGGTCACCCAATAAAATTAATAGGCTGCAGATTTAAAACAAACAGAAGGAAGTACCTCTTCACACAGCACACAGTCAACTGGTGGAATTCATTTCCAGGAAAATTTGTGAAGGCCAAAAGTATAACTGGATTCAAAAAAGAATTTGGTAAATTCAGGGAGGATAGGTCCATCAATGGCTATTAACAAAAATGGTCAGGGATGTAACCCCATGCTCTAGTTATCTCTAAACCTCTGACTGCCAGAAGCTGGGCATGGACAACAATTTCAATCACTTGAAATTTCCCTGGTCTGCTCATTTTCTTTGAAACATCTGGCTCTGGCCACTGTCAGAAGACATAGCCCTGGGCTAGACGGACCGTTAGTCTGACCCAATATGGCCATTCTTATGTTCTAGCCAAATTTTAAAATCACATGCATGAGCATTTCTTGCTCACTCATTTAATCAGGGAGTAGGAACTCCACCATATGATTTATCTGACCAATCACAATTCACCAAGGCAATTTGAATAGTTACTATCAAATTCCACTATTCACAATCAATCCAAGGAGTCAAAAAGATCTTTGAATAATTTTAAATAACACATATATTTGAGAAAGTTGAAGTCTGTTCATGGATATTCTGTGAGCAGAAAAACAGGTTGTGTGTTTTAGATAAATTATTCATTGTTAACTTTTTGCTCAACTCTAGTATCCAGGAATAGTCTGGGAGTCCCTTAGGATTTAAAGCAAGCTGAACAACTGACGATCTTAGAAGAATTCAGGTGTGGTTCTATAATATCTGGTTCAATGGGCTGCATTAGATCATTCTCACTAGCAATTATGTGTTTCACCAGGCATCTGGAAGCTTCATCTATATTTATGTTTTCCTGCAGGTGAAAGAGAGAAAATAATTAGACAAAACAGAAATAATAGAAAACAGAAAATAATTAGACAAAATATCTTCTATATTCTAAGGCCAGTTCTGGACAATAGCAGCCTTAAAAATTGATAGCATTTAATAGTCTTTTGTACAGATTATATTAAGTAAGCATTATATACATCATCATTCAAATATCTATTGAGTTGCATGCAGCAATATCATTTAGCCTACCAAAATCATCAGTCATTTGTATTGCTTTCTGAAAAATAACACACCAGCAGAGATTTTCAAAAATGGGTAAGCCTGAATAAATAGCCATATTTTTGCACCTGTATAAGTAGCCTAATTTTAAAAAGTATTGAGTACTCAGCAGTAACTACTGCCCTCAATAACATTTGTGTTTTAAAATCTTGTCCGATTTTCCAGTTAATTTTTCTGCCCAGTGTACAGAACGATACATGTGATGAACATCATCTCTGAATACACAGATACAGAACTGAGTTTCTCATGATACAAGCAAGCTCTACTACAATATTTGGGTCCATTGTTTCTTCTATTATAGATACAGAATTAGCCCATATTTAGATCCCAGAAAGCAATATCGCCGTTCGTCCAGCTTCAGAGGTCTCAACCTCAGGAGTTAGACGCAGAAGTTCATCATATCTTTATACATTTATCTTCACTTCTTTAGCACATGTACCCAATTTAGGTTGCTATAGCTCTACTAATTGAAGTGTTTTTAAAAAGCAAAGCCAAAACAACCTGATCAGTAAGATATAGCTAATTAATTATTATGTATTTTATTATTATTATTTGTTATGACTATTTTAAATAATTATTACTTATTAAATTCTGTTTTTTATGGTAGCACCTAGAGGCTCTGATCAAAGGCTCCTTGCCCTAGGAACTGCATATGTCAATAATAAATAATAATAATAAAACACAGTCCAGATCCCTAAGAACAAAAATATACAGCCATTTATTTGCATTAGTGCTTTAAGATTGCAATCTAAATCTAAGGTCCATTCTGCTGGACACCACACACATGCGATGCAAGGGACAGCCCCTACTCCAGAGACATTGGATAATATACTTTTACCTCAGTGTTACTAACATCATAATTTAAAATTAACCATTTGGAGCATTTTTCCCCACATACACTGGCCAAAAAAAGGAATGAGATTCTGAAATGTGAAGTGTAGTTTAAAAAAAGTATCAAAGGCACATCCATTTGAGTTTGAATAGAGAAGTCACACACACAAACAGACTGTGCTTAAATATTTAAACGTTGCCCTCTAAATAATAGCACTTGATTGCAACCAAACAAATCATAACACCAGACATTTACAAATCTAACAGCTAGTCCAGAACTAGGAATTGATATACACCACCTGCAATCTCAGAACAGAAGAGCATCACATGATTTTCTGAGACCGGACTCCCAAATTCCTCAGCCACACAGCAAGTCATTTTCAGGGCACTGAGAAATTTCTGCCACATTGTGTTTATTGTCCTTAATAAGGTGACTAGCATTTCATCCACTCCCAGGTTGCCTCCCTTCTGGAAAGGCAGGATGAATTTCCAAAGAATATTTCATCAACTAACTGAAAATTAGCTAAACTCTAGGAATATTTAAAAGTAGCAAATAAAAGGCCATATTGTTTAAATGCTTGAAATCAGAGGATGATAGAAGGGAAGTGGACTCTGACCCACAAATGAGCAAGAGAGAGGTATGAATTGCAACTCTCAGCATCGAGCCATAGGAGCCAGGCCTGGCCTTCACTTAAATGTTTTGCCAGCATAGCTATGTCAGTTAGAAGTGTGAAAAAAAAATCATACCCCCACCAACAACTATGCTGGCGAAACTCATGGTGTAGATGAAGTAATACTGGCAAAAATGTCTTTTTGCTGATATAGCTTATTTTCTTCTATACCAGCAAAAAAAAAAATATTTTGCTGACCTATGATGCATCTCCACTACGGGTGGACAAGGTTAACAGAAAATTCCTATGGTCTAAACCTTACATGGATTTCTGTGGCTGTAGACAAATTACTTAAAGGGAGTAACCTCCCTAACTCAGTTTCCCTTTCTGTAAAAACAGGTGATGATTTACTTTCTGCCACCATGGGGTTGAAGTGAGGGTTAAATAAATACTGTCTGTAGGTTCTTTGAGGATGAGTACATTCCTATGTTGCCTGCTGGACACAACTGCTTAATTAGTATGCTCCTGGAAGAGATGGGGACTGATTGCACAATCACTTACACTGGCTTTACAGACACGATACTCAGGCTTGTCTACATGCATTGTTGCACTATTGTAACTTAAGGTTTTATTTTACACCCAGTTTGTTAAACTTGTGTAACAGGCTGCATGGACACCGGTTTCAGTTTAAATCAATCCTTTCAGTTTAGATTAAGGCAGTTCGGAACACATTTAAGCTAAATTGCAACAGGTCGCTCTTAGAATATGAGCTTAGAACTGGGGGGTGAGATTCCCAGTTGGAAGAGACATACTGGCATTAGCTCTCCTTGAGCTAACATGCTAAAAATAGAATAGTCACAGTGATGAGACCAGTAGGAGGGACTAGCTTCCGTGAGTACGTGGCTAGTATCTCAGAAATTCAAGTCTTTGGAAAAGCTCCCTTGGACTTCAACAGGTTTTGAATCAGACCCTATGCTGGAAGGTAAACAAACCAGCAAATCTAGGTATTATGTGGATGGTGGTCCCTTGTTTTATGCCTTACACATATGCTCTAGACAGGTGGTGTGAATTTTAGAGAGGTTTTCTTATAATGATATGTGCCTAATTTTATTTCAGACCTACCATTCACGCACCATCTGCCCTCATTAAGCTTTTGGTCTTTTGTATCTCTGAATTTCACCAAGGTATAAATTAACGCCCTGCTACTACATTCTGTGGCCTGATGAATTCAGTGAGCCCTTGGTTTTTATCTTTTAATTTTTCAAATATAATTCTCAAAACATCTTTATTATCATTTTAGTTACCACAAAGGATCTCTTAAACCACTCTCTTTAATTAATCCAAATGAACCCCAGTATATCTATGGCTCTATCTGAGCATTTCACAAATATCAATGAATGTATCCTCATGTCACCTCTGTAATGTAGGAAGGAATTATCCCAGTTGTACAGGTGAAAGCTGAGGCACAGAGAGGTTAAGTGAAATGCCCAAGGCCACACAAGAAGTCTGTAGCAATGCCAGGAAGTGAATCCAGTGCTTCCAAGTCCCAATTCAGTTCCTTAACAACTTGCTATCTTATGTTTACATCACCTTTTGTTATGACCCATATCTCATGGTGTCTGACCCAGCATTTCAGGTCCATGGACTGGTTGTTGCCGTATTACTGCCGCTGTTCTGGTCTGCCTAATGAAATATTGATTTCCACCCTCACCCCCAGTGTGTTCTTCAAATAAATCAATAGCCCACTAGACTGCAAAGCAGCTGTAGACAAAAGAAGGTGATCTGTTATCCCAACCTGGACACCCACAGGTTCATGGATTTTAGAGGGCCAGACGTGCTGAACATTCTGGGGACGAGTGGTTCAAGGGAGCAAAAGAAAAGATAACTGTGTCAGAGACAAAGAAAAACACAATAAGATGGTGGTGATAGATAGGTGAGAATAATCAAACATGCTCCAGTGCTGGTACTGAAACATGGGAACAGCTTACAGTATACCAAGAAATAACATTCATTTTCTTCTAAAATGTACATAAAACACAGGAGGAGCAATTGACAGACTGAAATTTTCTTTCCATTCTCATCCCTTACTCATTGCCTTTGATCTGTACAATACAGGTCCCAGGAATCCCACTTTGGAATGCAATTCCAACAAAGAAACATTGAAACAATCTGTCCACCCTTGGCTTTTCCTTATGTTTTAATCACTTTATATTTGCATTTTGAGCATGATCTTTAGTTCACTCCAAAAGTCCAACTTAGACCCCATCTCTGGGATAGCACCACTTCAGATCATCGTGGACCTGGCTTCATAGATGTTAGGAGGAATGCTACCCCCCGTTGGGATTGCTGCAGCTCCAGTTTTAGCCTCCTGTGAAGTCACCTTTATGGACCTCAAAAGAATATGAATGTTCTAGCTATCTAATATACTTGTGTGGCCTCCATTACAACAGTAGCTCAGCACCTCACAATCTTTAATGTGTTGATTCTCACAACACCCCTGTGAACTAGGGAATGACTATTATCTCCATTCACCAGGTGAGCTATTCATGCACAAAGAACGAAAGTGACTTAAGTTTCTGCGGGTATGTTAGCAACAAGAGGAAGATCAGGGAAAGTGTGGGCCCCTTACAGAATGTGAGAGGCAACCTAGTGACAGAGGATGTGGAGAAAGCTGAGGTACTCAATGCCTTTTTTACCTCTGTCTTCACAGATAAGGTCAGCTCCCAGACTACTGCACTGGGTGGCAGAGAATGGGGAGGAGGTGAACATCCCACGATGCTAAAGGAACAGGTCCAAGATGATTTACATTGGACATACATAAGCCCATGGGGCCAGATGCAATGCACTTGAGGGTGCTGAGGGAGTTAGCTGATGTGATTTCAGATCCATTGGCTATTATCTTTGAAAGCTCGTGGCAACTGGGGGAGGTCCCTGACGATTGAAAAAAGGAAATATAGTGCCCATCTTCAAGAAAGGGAAGAAAGAGGATCCAGGGAACTACAGACTGGTCAGACTCACCTCAATCCCTGGAAAAGTCATGGAGCAGGTCCTCAAGGAATCCATTTTAAGGCACTTGGAAGAGAGGAAGGTGATCAGGAGCAGTCAACATTGATTCACCAAGGGCAAATCATGCCTGACCAACTTGATTGCTTTCTATGAAGAGGTGAGTGGTTCTGTGGATGTGGGGAAAGTGGTGGACGTGATATATCTTGACTTTCTCAATTTTTTTGATACAGTCTCACACAGTATTCTTATCAGCAGGTTAAAGAAGTATAGGTTGGATGAATGGTCTATAAAATGGATACAGAACTGGCTAGATCATTGGGCTCAATCGGTAGTGATCAATGGCTTCATGTCTAGCTGGCAGCTGGTCACAAGCGGAGTGCCCCAGGGGTTGGTCCTGGGGCTGGTTCTGTTCAACATCTTCATTAATGATCTGGAGGATGTAGTAGATTGCACCATAAGCAAGTTTGCAGATGACACCAAGCTAGGGGGAGTGGTAGATACCCTGGAAGGGAGAGATATGATACAGTATGACCTAGACAAATTGGAGGATTGGGCCAAAAGAAATCTGATAAGGTTCAACAAGGACATGAGCAGAGTCCTGCACTTAGGATGGAAGAATCCCATGCACAGCTACAGACTGGGGACCGACGAGCTAGGCAGCAGATCTGCAGAAAAGGACCTGGGGATTACAGTGGATAAGAAGCTGGATGAGTCAATAGTGTGCCCTGGTTGCCAAGAAGGCTAATAGTGTATTGGGCTGCATTAGTAAGAGCATTGCCAGCAGATCTCAGGAAGTGATTATTCCCCTCTATTCGGCATTGGTGAGGCTGCATTTGGAGGATTGTGTCCAGTTTTGGGGCCCCCACTACAAAAAGGATGTGGACAAGTTGAAAAGAGTCCAGTGGAGGGCAACAAAAATGATTAGGGGGCTGGAGCAAATGACTTATGAGGAGAGGCTGAGGGAAATGGGCTTGTTTAGTCTGCAGAAGAGAAGAGAGAGGGGGGATTTAATAGCAGCCTTTAATGACCTGAAGTAGTGTTCCAGAGAGGATGGAGCTAGGCTGTTCTCAGTGGTGGCAGATGGCAAAACAAGGAGCAATGGTCTCAAGTTGCAGTGGGGAACGTCTAGATTGGACGTTAGGAAAAAGTTTTTCATGAGGAGGGTGATGAAGCACTGGAATGTGTTACCTAGGGAGGTGGTGGAATCTCCATCTTTAGAGGTTTTTAAGCTGCGGCTTGACAAAGCCCTGGCTGGGATTATTTAGCTGAGGTTAGTCCTGCTATGAGCAGGGGGTTGGACTAGATACCTCCTGAGGTCCCTTCCAACTCTAATATTCTATGATTCTATGTCTACAGTTTAAGTTCACACAGGAAGTCATTCGCAGAATGGACAATTGACTGCAGGTTTCCCAAATCCCAGGCTAGCACCCTAGTTACCACATTCTTCTCTATTTTGCCAAAAAAAGAATATAAAAGTAAAGATCAGCACCTTCTTTTTTTTTTCTAATGTTAAAAATAACAAGGAAGAAAAAAAAAAGCTTGGAACCATCATTGGACATCAGAAGGGAGCAGTAAAGGGCATATACTAAATTGTAATTTGCTTTGTTTTATGCCTTTAAATATAACTCCATAAAGGGAAGAATAGCACCTGCATTTGTGTGCTGCTTTCCATGGGTTTTACATGAATTACAACTTTTTTAGTCAAGTCCAATGGGAAATAATGTCACTGTCTGGAAATATAACATGAAACAGATGAGAAAATAAACATTTTATTAATAGGGTCTCCAAGCAATACACAGTCTCAGTGTGCTTCTTAGTATTCCTGACTGGTTTCCCCCCCTTATCTATCATCTCATTTTAACACAAATGCAAACCATTAACATCGAGAGCATTCAGTTTTAATATCTGAAATAAATCCCTTTCGACTAGACTGACTTTTATTTCTTTACTGATGAAAAAAGGTCTTTGTTAGTTTTATGGGCCTTTCCGCTTCCAAATGAAACATTTTATTCTTTGCAATGTGGAGAGCTTGGATTTGTCGCCCTGGTAGCCCTCGGGTGCAAAATTACTCCTACATTACTATTGCCAAGTAGTTTCTTTCTAAGCCTGCTCATTTGTTGCTTCTGAAATCTGCAGGGGTCTAGAAATGAGAGTCAGACACCCGCAGGTGTCGTTGACCCCATTTGGCCTGAACCTCGGCCTTTCAGAGATAACAGTACAAGCTTCTGTCACCTGAGCTAAAGGGAATGGAGAGGAAAATGCCTCCCTTTAATTGAAAGTAGCAGCAGCTGTATAAACCTCCATCCACTAAATGGGGGCACAGACCCACATTCAGGCTCATCTAGTACCAGTTATACAAGGGGAGGCTTTCTAAGCATTTGCATGTTAGTCACTTTAGTCTCCAGAACACCGGAAGTAAAAAGTTGGCTTTAAAACCATTTTTGCCAGCACTCTGCCCACCAAACACTGGAACAAACTGACTGAGAATCAACCGGGAGTCCATGATTTTGGTTTCCCATAGCAACAAGAAAATACTCCCTTTCATAGAATCAAAGAAGATTAGGGTTGGAAGGGACCTCAGGAGGTCATATAGTCCAACCCCCTGCTCAAAGCAAGACCATCTCCAACTAAATAATCCCAGGGCTTTGTAAAGCTGCAGCTTAAAAACCTCTAACGATGGAGATTCCACCACCGCCCTGGGTAACTCATTCCAGCACTTCACCACCCTCCTTGTGAAAAAGGTTTTCCTAATGTCCAACCCAGACCTCCCCCACTGCAACTTGAGACCAGTGCTCCTTATTCTGTCATCTGTCACCACTGAGAACAGCCTAGCTCCATCCTCCCTGGAACACTACTTCAGGTGATTAAAGGCTGCTATTAAATCCTCCCTCTCTCTTCTCTTCTGCAGACTAAACAAGCCTATTTCCCTCAGCCTCTCCTCATAAGTCATTTGCTCCAGCCCCCTAATCATTTTTGTTGCCCTCCACTGGACTCTCTCCAACTTGTCCACATCCTTTTTGTAATGGGGTTCCCAAAATTGGAAACAATCCTCTAAATGCAGCCTCACCAATGCCGAATAGAGGGGAATAATCACTTCCTGAGATCTGCTGGCAATGGTCTTACTAATGCAGCCCAATATGCTATTAGCCTTCTTGGCTACAAAGGCACACTGTTGACTCATCCAGCTTCTTATCCACTGTAGCCCCCAGGTCCTTTTCTGCCAAACTGCCTAGCCAGTCGGTCCCCGGTCTGTAGCTGTGCATGGGATTTTTCTGTCCTAAATGCACTAATCCTTGTTGAACCTCATCCAATTTCTTTTAGCCCAATTCTACTATTTGTCTAAGTCACTCAGTAACCTTCCCTACCCTCCAGCATGTCTACCTCCCTGGCAGCTTAGTATCATCCATAAATTTGCAGAGGGTGCAGTCTACCCCATACTCCAGATCATTAATGAAGATGAACAAAACTGGCCACAGGACTGACCTCTGGGTCACTCCGCTTGATACCATCTGCCAATTAGACAGAGCTGTTGATCACCACCAATTAAGCCCGATGATCTAGCCTGCTTTCTATCCATCTCATAGTCCATTCATCCAACTCATAGTTCTTTAACTTGCTCATAAGAATACTGTGGGACACTGTAACAAAAGTTTAGCTAAAGTCAAGTTATATCATGTGCACCACTTTCCCCACATCCACAGAGCCAGTCACCTCTTCATAGAAGGCAATCAGGTTGATCAGGCATGACTTTCCCTTGGTGAATCCATGCTGACTATTCCTGATTACCTTCCTCTCCTGCAAGTGCTTCAAAATGGATTCCTTGAGGATCTGCTTCATGATTTTTCCAGAAACTGAGGGGAGGCTGACCTGTCTGTAGTTCATGAGTGTGTCATGAATCAGGCCTGGAAGTTTCAAGCAGGACACTCTGGTTTCAGATAACCGAAGAATTAGATCTGACGTATCAAATACATGTCCCAGTCTAGTCTGCGTTTGTGGAAATCAAAAGTAGATTCCCACTGAGAATCTATGTTATGGCTTGTTTCTAACAGTCATCTTTCCTACTTAGAACTGCTTACTTTTTAAATAAATGATACCCAGCTTTTATAGAGCACTTTTCATCCATAGATATCAAAATGCTTTATAGAGGAAGTCAATCCATTATCTCTATTTTATAGGTGGGAAAACTGAGGTACAAAGAGAGGAAAGTAACTTGCCCAAGATCACCTGGAAGGTCCATGGCAGAGCCAGGAATAGAACACAGGTCCCCCCCATCCCAGTCTTGGACACTACTTGCCATTAGGACACAGACTATGGAGAGGCCTGATAGTTAATTTGTCTATCATTATCATCTTTCTTTTAGGGATGAAGAGCTGAACAATTATTTAACTGCCCCATGACCACAAGGGAATCAGTAGTAGATCCAGGAAGTGAACCCCAAATCACTCACTTGCTAGTCTGGTACCTTAGCCAAACTTCCTAGCCATTCTCTACGTTTACTGCAGGTGGAAGGAAATTTTGTGTAGTGTTTAGAGTAGGGGACTGTGAGTCAACCTCAGTTATAGTCCCAGCTTTGTCACTAATTCCCTGTCTGAATTTAGGAAAGTTACTTAACCTCAAATTACCCACCTATGACATCAGTAGAATATATACCTACTCAGTATTTGTGAAGTTCTTTGGATGAAAATTGCTATAGATGTGCAAAGCATTATTGATAGACTTACTGGACATCTTAGGGCAAAAATTAATTTCCTTTCTCCTTCATAAATTAGCGATGCCAGCAGGATATTAAGTATATATGTTGCAGGGTGAGGGAGAGGAGATAATCAAACTAGAATTAGAGCAATTCTGTGGAGTTTTTGCCTGACCTGGCTTGTTTTCACACACAAATAACTTCCATTTTCATTAGAAAATGACAAAGAGGCTGAAATTGTTGCCCTTGCAGGCACAGTTTAAAGCCCTGAACTGGCAATAATGGTAATGGGAGAAAGGGGAGTTGAAAGTCATGGATCTCTGTCTGATAGCAAAGCATGGTGGTGGTGGTGGGGTTCAGCTTTATTGCTCACATGAGGGCTATTTAAATGGTGTGTGGTTGGAAGGAGAATTCTTACTGCTTTAGATGATGCATCTTTTGCAATTGCTATGATATTGTGGCTTTAAATTTATGGCAGGATTACCTAAAATTTGTTAGCTTTTTGACTGAAATCAATACAAATAAATAAAATGTTAGGAGGTAAGCATACATCAAAGAGAGACCAGGCTCTCAAGTGAGAATGTAGCAATAAGTATACATTATGACTGTTTTGCAGTGTGCTCATACACAGCAAGGCAAACAGTCAGACCGAATCCCCAGGTCCTTTAAGTGCACTGAAGACTGAAACTGATTAAATATTTCCTTTAAAAACAATATAAGTGCATTCTGTGCCCCCAAATGTTTTTTAAGATCATTAGCTTAAGAAAAATAGCACTAAGGAATGTTACAACAATATCCTATGGTGTAATTGTCCAACATTTTCAATGAAAGTTTCAAACTATTGACAGCCTGAAATATGATTGGTCTGTGTATAACACACAGCCTTCTGCAATGTATCCAGAACTAAAAGGGGACTTTTTTAAAAAATAAATAATCACCTTTCTTTTCCCAAAAGGCATGAATCATATTCTGTGCTTTGAAAGCTATAATAATTCCAAGCATGTTTCCAACAAACCTCTGGAGAGCTAATTAAACCAGGATTGCACAAAAAGAGTCATTACCTGTTTGAACTGCTAGCTGCTGTATGATGGATTCTCAGTCAGTATTTTTATACTTCAGAAAAGGGTTTCTATTCTCTATGTAAAATGTAGGTGGATTTTTATTTCCCCAACACCTGAGTTCAATGACTTAATTTGCCCCTGGCTGAAAAAGACTAGAGACTTTAAAGGTTTTAAAGTAATTGTAATCATAACTTTAAAAAAAAATTAAACTGTGGATTTTAGTTCAGAACTAAGACAAATTGGGAAGCAATTCTGATCTCACTTACACCAGTTACATATTGGTGTGACTCCAGGGATTTCAGTGGAAGGACTCCTGATTTTCTGCTTTCTAACATCCTGACCCCATAAACACTTATGCATGTGCGTCATTTTACTCACGTGAGTAGTCTCATTGGATTTAATGGGACTACTTACATGAGTCAGTATTTGCAGGATGAGACCCTAAGGCAGATCAGTCAGGGTCACAAAGTTTGGAAGCAAATCCAAAGTTTATCTGAATTATTTGTATCGCTTAAGCCTGCAAAACAGGTGTGGAAATTTACCACACAAAAAAAAACAGCTTTTCAGGATAGTTGTGGCACTTCTGTGTCAAATACCAGCTGGAAATTGGGAGTGAGAAAAGTATCTGAACATTTCAGGACATCAGATCTTCATCCATGAATGCAAAGGATAGGGATGATGAGAGTTTTGTGGCCCCCTGCCTATTAAATAACAAATGGCTGTCCACTTTAACACAGCTACAGGACTCAAAACTCGGTTATATTTGATTTATCCCCTGCTTCTACATGGTTTGAATCTATGCACTGGGAACTATCTGCCTATTAGAGATGTGGGAATTAACAGTATAAGAACTGAATCAGACCTTTCCCTAATTTAAAATAAACTAAAAATCCAACCTCCCTTGGTTCATAGGAGTTTGGATTAATTTTCCCCTCATGGTATTCTTCCATTTTCATTGTCCTCTGCTCTTCACGGTTCCAGTAAGAATAACTTCCCCACATCACCCTGGCAAAATAGCTTAATTTTGCCACAGATGAACCATTCTTGAGCTCAGAGGTATATTCATGCTCCATCCACATAGCCAAATGCCGATTTGTGAAGATTTGCTTGGCTTCTCTGGACAGCTTGCCAACAATTAGGTAAGAAATGTAGTGGTCATGTTTATCATGGGGAGACCTAACTGCTAAGAACTGTATTGACTCTATTAAACCATTTCTCACAGGTCAAACACCAGCGACCAAATGAATGACTTCGCTAACCCGAATTGGTAACCTAGAGATATGTTACTAAGGCACAATATCCTAAAAATTAATAGGTTGGCCCATCCTGTTCCCCCTGATATTGATTTGTAAACCTTTTAGGTCAGAAAACTTAAATTTAGTTGCTTTTCATACTTGATCACAGAGGTTTTGAGGCTCTCTTGTCTTCAGGAATTAACTTTCATTTACTTTTTTCTGGTCCCCAGCATGCAAATGGTATGAATTTAGACTCCCGTGCACAGCAATAAAAGGGTAAAAGTAGCTGTAGGATAATTTGAGTCTATAGAAGTCGAGCATACGTCACTTTACACATCACCTTTGAGTTTGGTCAAGGTGTCTGGGTGCCTAAAGATGCCGATGGGTAGCTAGTGGTATTTTCAAAAGTGCCTGCTGCTTAATTCCCCTTGATTTAAATCACCTAATTCCCCCACCTCCTCTTATTTCAGCTGCTGTTTCTTAATGTTTAGTTTGTCTTTGTTTTTTTGGACACATGAGACATGGTTGCCTGACCTCTCTCCTTTTGCCATTGTCATTGTGCAGAAGCTTGTGTAAGGCATCTTCATCTATCTCTTGAATTGAACCCAAACAAAACTTAGACAATGTCTCTTTTTCATGTTTTTAGTCCTTTGATTTCCAGTTTGGCCTGGAAGTGCATGTGTCAAAATACCATGAGAAAGTAGATGCTATTGAGCTACAACTGCCACTACCACCGATGAAACAGTGGACTCAAGTGGCCAGATCCTCAGCTTTGGTAAACTAGCAGATCTCCACTGACTTCAATGGCGCTATACCAGCCTAGTTTCTAGCCCTAAGTATATAAGACATTTTAGCACTGAAAAAATACTTCTATCAAGTAAGAAGACAAGCTACCAACTTTGGCCTACCAACTGATTCCCTTAAAGCACCCTACATGAACTAGTTTTATGTTCTACTTATTAACAAGATAAAGATTATGGATTACTGAAGACACAGAGGGCTTAGTAAACAGCAGTGCTAACAACAGCGCTAGACTCATGTAGTACCGTGTACAACCTGTTTCATGCATTTCAAACAGTTCGTGCCTTTTCCACAAGACCAAACTTCCTCTATATGTGGGGACCTTACAGCTCAGGTCTTTGAGGCTGAATTCTTAGAGTGATGGACATATTAGAACTGCCAGAGTTTACAAAAAAGGCTGTCTCTTCTGTGTGTAGGAATGAAATTGCTCCTGGCATCTTTCACCTTTCATAAGAGGAGCCAATATGCCTTCCTTCTCACACTGCTGTGCAGCTTGCTCTGAGATGAGATACACATCCTGCTACTGGCTTCCACTGTAGCAGTGGCTGAATTTCAGAGTGTTGCATGTGATTTGGAAAGTGCTTTGAGATCCTTTGAGAAAAAAGGTCCAATATAGATATACATTTTCTGTAAACGATTTTTTTTTAAATGCTTCAGTTTACCATTCATTAATTCAGCAGAGATAACAGCTTTGTAAGATATACATTGCAAACGACTAACCCATTTTAGTAATTAACTTCTCTGCATTTGGGGAATGCTTCTCACACATTTTGTTTATTGAAAAAGAAATGTAAACTTTACCTTAGCTGATGTTTCAAACCATGCCACAAACCCATTGTCCTTGCAGAACTGTTCCATCTTGAGACCGTTGTTCATAAGCACATCTTTTCCCTGGTCGCATTTGTTTGCTAAGAGAACTGTCGACACAGGTTTGCCATTTGGGAGAATCAACTTAGAGTCCAGATCCTCCTTCCACTTTGTCACTGCATCAAATGTTGCTGGTCTTGTAACATCAAAGACAATAAATGCTCCCATGGCTTCTCTGTAGTAGACCCTTGTCATGTTTCCAAACCTTTCCTGACCTGTGATGATGAAGGTAGGGGGGAAAAATCATTTGAATCATCACTTCCAGGCTAAGTCAATATTTTACTTGCCTGTATGTTTTCTGTCAGAACATTATTTAGGCTGGAGCTTAACACAGTAAATTTGAAAAGCTACAATTCAACTAAAAATAATACGGAGTGATAGACTCATTTGTATAAAAATGGCAGTGGGTCTAGAGAGCAAAAAGAATTTCAGAGGGCTAGAGTCCAAGGAAATGTAATAACTTTATCGTAAGCTCAAATATTGGTAGTGCTACAGTCCTATTTACCAGGAATGTTTCCAGGCCTGTAGGAAAATACCAAGCATCTTAACATATTTTACATATATTAATATGCCTTGCAAGACATATAAATGTTATCCCCATTTTACAGATGGGAAAATGAAAGTACTAGAGAAATTAAGGGCAAAACTCTAGCCTTACAAGGGTAAAATGCACCAGGAGGAGTGGAGCAGCAATTGTTAAGCAAAGGGCTGCATGGTTCACGTGGGCCCCAACAGCAACGTGCTCCACAGTAAAGCCCCTGATAAATGCCCCCAAAAGGAGTAATATACACCTCATGACAATAGGAGCATATGTGCAAGACTAATGCCTGGCCATGCTGCTGAATTGTTTGCTAAGGTACATTTGAAGCTCTAGAGCGCTACTGTTAAAATAGCCAAGTGGCATGGATCCACAGGAGCTACGCTACACCTCAGCTTTTAGACAGTCTCATGGAAGAACCAAGGGAATTCACTCTTCCTTCAGAGTAGGCCACGCAGTCTCACCACTTCCTAGACAGAGCTACCGGGCTTTTGCACTCCTTGTTTACACTGTGAGCTCTGGTCAGCGAGTCCAACCGAGAGAGACTCCTGACAGAGACGTGTACATTCTTCGCCTGAACCCCAGTCAGTATTTGCAGTAACACCCTAAACAATGTTTTCAAAACAGAGTAGGCTTTACTAGTCAGGTGGAACACACATTGGAAGTCATTAGCAGAGAGAAATAATGGTTAAAGTATAGTCAATTCTGGTCCGCTCAGAGCAATTCACCAGCCAAGCTATAGTGAACTCCATTTTCAGACTCTGAGGATCTCTGGTTGGCATAGGTCAGCCACCACACCAAGAGGCAATAACTAGAATTCTTCCATTGACTTATACTGTCTACACTGGGGATTAGCTTGGGTCAGGTATGTGGCTCAGGCTCAAAAAGTCTGTATTTTTCACACCCCTGAGTGACATAGTGACTTAACCAGGTTTTAGTCACTGCCCAAGTCAGAGAGTCCAAGCTTCTTCCAGAGCCCACACTTATCCCCCACCTCATGCCACCTACTCCTTTGTTCCTCATCTGAGATCTCTTTTTAGCTTCTCTGCCGAAAGATGGGGAAATCATTCTCCCTCTGAGCTGTTGGTTGCTCTCAGATTTCTTCTCAGATTTTCCATTGATACAGGTTGGCCTCAGCCAGTCTTTTTTTTAATGACCCATTCAATCCACTCAGACAGCTAGGTGATACACACACGCACCTCTCTCTCTTAGCCTGCCCTGAGAACAAAGTTCATCCTGCCACCACCCCAAGCCAGGGTAGGAATACAAAGTATGGGGAAACTGAGGCACAAATCGGTTTCATCAAAATGCTACACAAAATTCCTGCTTTGTCACACCAGAGCCCTGCCTAGCACTCAGAGGAATGCTAAATCTAATCCACCTTGCTCCTATTGAATGAATCTGAGGGTAGGATGGGAGGGCAGGGGGCCTTCCTACCTCTTTGCCCCTACATAAAACAAGGCAGAATTTTGCATGAAAGGATTTTGTGAGGTCACACAGTGAGATTAGGTGCAGAGTACCACTACAGCTGGAGGTGTGATTTCCAGCTTGTGTAGACGTGCACACACTCAAGCTAGCGCATTAAAAATAGCAGCGTAGCCATGGCAGTATGGGCAGCCGCTCAGGCTAGCCACCCAAGAGCTCCCCAAAGATCCTGGACAGCATTGTACTCAGATGCCTACCCCCAACTCACTGCCCATGCTGCCCCAACAACACTGCTATTTTTAGCACACTAGCTCAACCAAAGTTCGTCTACGTTACATTCACCTGAAATTATCGGAAATTACTCTCTGGCTGCAGTGCAGACGTATCCTGTACCTGAACCATAGAGTTGAAAATAGAATCCAGGGGCCTTGGCTGCCAGAATTTGTATTCTCCTCATCATAGCCCATTCTGTCTCAGCTCTTGGAAGTCACACTGAGCAAGCATACCCAGCGCTAGCACATGGAATTCTGAGAATGTGTGTTACGCAGACATCTATGATAGCTAGCTTTTGTTTTATAGCCTAACATTCAGGGTAACAAGGAGAGAGTCATTCACGTGACACACAAGCCAAGAGTGAACTTCTGTCTTTTCAAAATTAGTCTCGGTTTTATCCACCTTAAACAAACACTGCTCTGCATTGATCAAGCAAGACTTGGACATGTCATTTCTGGAAAACATAAGGTCAAGTTGAAGTATTATTAAGGCCATGTTTTATAATAATGTCTTATAATCTCGCTCAGTGGGCTAATCAGATGAGTGGCTAAGTCATGTGCTATTCAATAATCTACTTGTTGGGAAGATTTTTTTCTTCAGACCAAAGTTAATATCTCTCCAGCAGCCTAGGATCGACAACAGCAACAGATATAAATAATGTTCATTTACCATGGCTCAGAAACACTTCATATTTTTCATGGAAGGCTCTCAAGGGGTTGACACTAGTGAGAAGCATGATATAAAACCTAGATCTGTAAACTTGTGCCTCACCGTGTCATTCTAATGGAAGTAACTGTTGTACCTTGTTGGGGGGTAGGCACCCCCCATACCACTTTGGGGGTCCAATTGCCGGGGGTTGTGAGGCAGTATGGCCCAATGGCTGGAGTCTGTATCACTGCCCATGGCATGAGGCAGTACAGCCCAAGGGCCAGAGTCAATAGTTGCCCTGGGGTCAGGGCTATGTGACAGCAATCTATACCTACGGCAGGGGTTGGCGTACCTCCACAGTCTGACACTCAGGTGGGGGTTTGCTGTCACCCGAGGAAAGTGGCAGAGGGGTAGGGTGATCTGGACCTGCCCAACTCCACCACATCCCAGCCCAGGGCTCTGTCCATGGTGGGGGTGATCACCACCCTGGTCAGTGGGGATCTTACAGCAATGCACTGACCGGTCGCAGGTGGGAGATACCACTCACCCTGTCTCCCTGGGCTGCTTCCTACCATGCCTCCTGATGTGGCAGTCTGGGTCTCATCAGGACCTTCGGGTTCCCCTGCATCGGTAGCTCCCTGGATGTCTGGCTCCAGGTAGTTGGCTGTGGGCGGCCAGTCTCTGTTCAGGTCTCCAGTTACCCCAGCTGAGGGCTGTAGCAGCTGCTTGCTTGGAGCCTCCGCCAAGCATCCTTCCTCCTCAGTGGTCAGCTCTGAATGAGCTGGACTGCTCTCTTTTATACTGGGGCAGGAGTTGGAGCATGCCCAGCACAGTTTAAGGGGCAGGACTTCCTCTGCCCATAATGCAGGGTCAACACCTTGTGTCTAGCATGGGGCAGGCACACCCTGTCACATACCCATTTTACAGATGGGGAGACTGAGGCCCAGCCACCATCAGCAACTTGCTAAATGTCAAACTGCAAGTTAATAGCAGAGCTGGAAATAGACCCCATCAGTACAGCAGGCTGCCAGTCTCTTGCTGTCCAATGGCCTGCCCTTGCTTGCCTTCATGTGGAAGTAGCTCCCCTGCCTTCTGTACTCTCTACTCAGCTGAATAAGGGGTACTCAGACTGCAGTTCAGGCCATGAGGAGGGGTGCATGCTGGATAATGCCCCTTGGCACCAAGTGGACAGGGGTGGGACAGAGAGGAGAATGATTTAGAGGACCCCTGGTTCCACCCTGATTCCTGCAGTCACCAGGCAGAGTAACCAGCTGGTGCACAGAGGCCCAGTAACTTCCTCAAGTGGGGAGGGCAGGAATTGTGCCTCCAAGACACCGTTCCTTCCCAGGTCTTCTGCTGGGGCAGTGCAGCTACCTCTCCACTTCTTACCCTGGGCTCAGACTAAGGGTTCGGTCTAGCCAATATATCCATGACATGCCTCCAGTCACAGTAGAACCTGGTTCATCCACTCATGTGCATACTGCTGATTTCACACACCCCCAGTGCTGGCCTCACTCCACTCTCAGGAAAGATTTCACAGCAAGGCGTTGAAGGGACGGAGGCCCTCTGTTACTAAATAACTTTTGCAAAATACGCTGCAGAACCTTGACTAGGTCACCATGAAAAAAAGCGAACAAGACAACTGCACCATGCTTGCCACAGCGAATGAACGTCCATTTATGCATCAAAGGGGGAAACAAGGCCTCACCGATCTTTCACGTTTGGGTGTTTGCTTTGCCCTTCACAATGATGCTCCCTGGCCCTTGCACTGGAAAGGTCACCGTGATGGATCTACTAAGTCCACCCTTCCCTGGTTAGCTCAGCCAATGCCTGCTGCTACGCCATTTGCAAAGAGGAGCTTTTCTCTCCCCTGGCACAGCTTCCAGTGTGTCATTCCTCTCGCATTCCACCAGCCTCACTGATATGACTGGACAAGGAATCTCTGACGGCAGACTGCCTCTCACCAGCTCCCTGAGCCAGTCCTGCAGAGCAGCGATGGTAGGACAAAAAAAAATGGACTTGGGACATTTTTCCTTCTTCTTTCTGCGAGATAAAGAAAGCCTGGAAGGTTTTCAGTTTTGCTTCAATTTTTTTTTCTGCTTGTTTTTAACTCTATGATTGTAGACCTAGTGGAATGACAACTTCACAGTAACCCAGAGTGTGAAAGCTGAGAGGGGGGAAGGAATTTCAGCCATGGCTAAACTGGTTTAAATTTTAATTAACACTAATTTCACTTCAATAACAATCTGCATCCTCTGAGATCTTCTCCAACCAGTCAACCAGCAAAGCTATGGGACACCAGAGATGACATTCCTGATATTTCTAAGATAGAAACAAGCATGTGGAGGAAAGCTTTTCAGGCCTTCTTTATATACCCACAGCAGAAAAAAGGTAAAAGCTCAATTTAAAAAAAATCCTTTACAGGTCACCTTTAGTAAACTGAGGTCATTTCCACCGGACCTGCCTTTCAGTCACTGGCTCCCACTTCAGAAGCACATTAGGAAACTTACCATGGAAGGGCATGGACCATCACTTCACGCAGGCATTCCCCTGGTCCCCATTGCAGCGATGCTGTTTGTTGGCAAATGGGAGCAGTGCAGGTGACAATCTCTCTATTAAAATGTTGCCAACATTATAAAAAAAAAAGTGAGAACCCCAGACCCAGAGATGTACTTACTGGCGTGTTAATTTTGATGGAATAAAAGAGCATCTAAACTGTTAACACCATCCTGTCACCATACAAACATAAACAGTTAACCACAGGTAAGGTTTTGAGTACAGAGACCTTGGCTACTGAGTTCCCTGGCAAACAAAAGAAAGCATTTTGAAATTGAAACTGAATGGCTCTACAAAACAAACCATCCACATTTATCAAGGGCCCTTTTCAGACAGAGACTGTCAGTTACAGTCCCTTAGTCTGTCAAGTAATCTTTCGGTTTGGGGAAGAACGGGTTCGTTCTGTTGATTTTTGAGTTGACCTCTGTGATGGGGGGTATTTTTCCTGTTTTTGACAAAACAGACACACAAGAAGAGACAGTAAAGTGAAGGTGGGGAAATATGGCTTTTGCTGACATTATCAGGATACAAGGTGGCTGGCAGTCATGGATGGTAAGCAGCTGTGACACCTGTTGCTCTGGACCCTGTGTCTGGGAAGCCAGCTCGCTGGCCTGACCCGGTTTCTCCTTCACTTACCTCCTCAGGCTGGACAGACTCATCCCACTGTGCCATCTCAGAGTCAGGTGAAAAGCCAAGAGAGAGAGGACAGGAGGAAGCTGGGACTTAGAAAGGAACACATGAGGGATGGGAAGATGGAGCAAGGTTTCACACGTATCAGGCTGGGGTCCTTCCTTGATCCAGTGGTGATGGTCAAGCATTTTCACTGGTATGCTGGTCTGGGCATCCCAAAGAGACTCACCAATGAAGGCAGAGTCTCTGGAATGAAACTGAAGCCTGTCAGGCTTTCCTCAGGGAACCCCCCAGGAATCTGCTCCTCCATTTCCTTTGTGACAAAACAAGACCAAAATATAAAAAAGACAGAAAATGCGGCTTCTATTTGGTGCTGATTCTAACTTACAACCTCACTGCTGGAGAAACACAGACGCAGCACATGACCTGATCAGCCACGCCAAGACCTGACAAACCTGTACCAGCTCTGGGGTACTTAGGGAATCGCTTTTAGCAGCCTATCTAATTGCTCATAGCAATGCGGTAAAAGATGCAGTGTTGGCCAGCTAAGCCAGACTTTTATTAAACAAAAAGGCAAAAAAGAGAATGAGGAGAGAGAAGAAATAGATGGGGAAGGAAAACGACCCATGAGGAAGGAGGTGGAAGCAGGAAAACTAAGGTTTACATTCCAGGTGTCCAGGCTTTAGCTGAAGCTGATGGAGGTGGCAGTGTCATCCAGGTCTCTCTCTAGCCCAGTCCGGTCAGGACAATGAAAGCCCAACGGTATCACAGTGGATCCTTGGGTCTCAGGAGATGGTGGGGTGGCAGCCATGATGGGAGAGGTCACTGATTTCAGTTCCTCCTGTCCTCCACATTTTGATATCCCTCAAAAACCTATTTTTAAAGACTGCAAAAAGAGAAGTGTGAAATAGTCCATCCCCTAATTTTGTTCGCCAAGTAGGCGTAATTTCTGATATGCCATTTTGGTCCATTAGTTTCTAGTTCCAGACTCTTGTTTACTGTTGACGTTTTTATCACAGTCTCTAGGTGGTATCAGCAGACATTTTTGTTCAGATTTAATCTAGTCTGTCTTTTAACTTTTGGGCCTTTTTCTAAACAATGTACTATAACAGTCCAACCTGGACTTTTGTTACCTTGGACAATTTAGAGTACAGGTCTCTGCACAAGAACCCTTCAGTCTCTTTTGAAGCAACTACTCTGCAATCACTAACCTAAGTCCTTTTCCTAGCAGATAAATCCCTGCTGGCAAGCACAGATGAGGTAATGTGCATTTTTGTGTCATGAAAAGAATGATATTGTATTTTATCCCTTTAAAAAAAGGGTTGCCCTTTATCTTTCATACAGTCACATTATTTCTTTGAAACTTAAGTGCTCACGAGCCCATGAACCAATGGCAAGAAATGGGTCCTAGGTATCCAAATAGTCTTATCATATACAGAGAATAAACCACCTTCACTAAACTCCAATTGTTTTCTAAGGAAACGATGAGTTAAATATTCTGTACACTGTAAAGTACTGCACCATGACCGTATCAAGTAACTTTACCAGTGAACTGACAAGTGTTCCATTAATACACAGGTAACATTAATGACTGGATAATTGACGCAAGATGTCCGCTGCTCCTGTTGAGACAGTGTAACGAATGGCCTCATTATTCACTCCAGTCATTGTGTGTATTTCAAAAACTTTGTTGGGAAAACTTCACTGAGTTAATGGGCTAAATCTGAAGCCTTCATTGTAGTTAATCCGTTAAAAGCTATTTGTGAGTAATGAGGTTGAATTAGAAGGCAGTTTCTCACTATGATGCTAACTGGGGATACCCAGGGATATGAGGCACTTGACTATCGCCTGCCCTTAGAATGAAGAAGCCGAGTCTGCTAGCTCCCCAACTCCACTGTCCACAGACAACACTAACATTTCCTTCCAGGCCCATCAGGCCCCACTTTTACTCTACTGGTTAGCGATTGGCACATTCTTGTCCTTGATCCCTCTGAGCATCAACCTGGAGTGTCCAACCCTTGGACACTTTATCCACTTCTTCCAAAGAAACAATACGCCCCAGCTTTTTAGTTCCACCTCAGATCATTGCTCCTCTCAACACACCGCACATAGCTATGCTGATGGTGAAATAAAGCATACAGTTATTTAACAAAGCATGGACATTCATAATATAGAAGCAAGAAGTAGCAATACTGGAAACAAATGGTTACATGAAAAGAAAATCATAAAACACATTCTAGAGCCTCAACTTAATTAGCAAGATATTCTCAAGTCTAATAAAGTATTGCTCACTCAAAATCCCTGCAGTGCTTCATAGCCAAACAGCCTATGATTTTTCTTTGATGAAGCATGTATGCTGTCAGTCTGCCTCTTAGGTGAAGGATTCAGTGTGTGTCTTTACACTCCAAAATATACCAGACCCATCCTTTGTCTGTATTCATAAACAGGCGACCCCTGTGCAGTTTGTTTCATCCTGTAGATTTTCTTTCTTGTAGATTTCACAATCTCTCAATGTGCTCCTTGCTTAGCATTCAAATAGTCATGCAGTGTGAAGCAGACAATACCCAAGTGGTCAAGCAAGGAGAGGAGTC
The DNA here is from genome assembly GCA_007922155.1 of Mesoclemmys tuberculata. Lineage (NCBI taxonomy): Eukaryota > Metazoa > Chordata > Testudines > Chelidae > Mesoclemmys > Mesoclemmys tuberculata. Next base: position 2,766,325 of record ML675690.1, on the reverse strand, counting down.
AGTTACTGGCTGCTTGAAAAGAACATCTATGCAGTGTGTGAACTCCTGGTGACCTGCCTTATCTCCAAAACCTTAAGAGCAAAACTTTCAGTACAGATACATAACTCCTTAAATATTATCTGCACATACAGTTTGCAATGGTTATGATGACGATTTAGCTATTGGCTTTTGGTGAAGACCTCACATGCCACCCTTTGATGAGCTATTATGCAGATATTTGACCCTGGAGATCCCTCTAAAACCGTATCCACCCCCTGCACCCTCTGCTGGTTGGCGTCAAGGAGTCCCTGGGTTAAAGTCACTAATAATCAAAATAATTAATTGATGGACAGACTATCAAAGTGTGCTCCATTGGCCACTAGTGGTGCATGAAAAGCTGGCAAGTGACATGGCATTGACCCTTCCTCCTGCTTCCAGCTGCTTTAACAGACTCCAAGTGCTTCACTGTTTAAAAAAAAAAAAAAAAAAAGCCCTGCATGCCTGTTAAAGCCGCTTTTTGCAAAGTAACCTCATGGCATGAAGAGGAGAAGGAGAAATAGAAGACTGGCAGTGAGAGGAGCCAACAGCTGAGCAGAATAACCAAAGACCAGATTCTCAAAGGTATTTAAGCATCTAGCTCCCACTGAAACCAGTGAAACCACTAAATGCCTTTGAGGATCTGGGCTTAACGTTGTTCCTGGCAATCCTTTTCCATGTCAATGAGGCATAAGATTAGATGCTGTATGGATGTTGCATAGCTATGACTGGGAAAGGAGATTCTCCACAAACTACACATGCATTTTATTTAGATGTGATCCTCATTAAGCAAAAAGTGATCTCTTGAATTAATGTTTGCATGGTACTTTGACATGCTATTATAGCTAGAGTGCCAGTCAAATTCCTTTACCCCAAGGATTCTGACTCATATCAACTAGTACCTTACTCTGCAGATAAACCTAATGAAGTCCTTTCAATCTGCGGCATTACTCCCGGAACACGGTCCCATTCACTGAGTGTAGTTAGCAGAATCTGGATTTACAAAGAGTTAGACACAGACAGGGCACTGACTGTGCTGGCAAACAGACCAGCTACTATGCTCTCAGCAATATCTCAGACACAGCTTTGAACATTAGAACCTGATTACAGCAAGAGAGAATGTTGATCAAGACACAGGATTATCTCCTGCTCATCACAGGATCTTTGGTTTCCTCCATTACAGGAAGGGGCAGAAGGGGCTGAGGTGTAATTTGTCATCAGAAGCAGCAGAAATTTAAATAACTTGTGTGTCTGGCTCATGGGTGCAGCAATGCATCTCCTACCAAATCATGCAATTTATTTATTTATGGCCAGATTCAGACTACCTTCACTCATGTATTTTACTCTAAAAGTGACCCCGATGAGCTCAAGGTACTGGAGTAACGTAATATACAACATGAGCAATTAGGATCTGAATAGTACCTTACTCCACAAATGGTACCATTGGTCTCAGTGGGACCACTAGTGAGGAGTAAGGTGTCATTCAACACAAGTAAAGCTAAAGGGCACCAAAATCTGGCCCTTATTGATGTATAAAAATGCACCTTACATAATCTCACTGGCAACCACATAATAATTGATACCGCAACCATCAAAATGTAGTGGACCATAGTCACACTTTAAAAACTACCTCTGTATATGCTCAGAGGCTGAAAAATATAAATCAAAAGTTAAAACAAACCCTCCGCTCCACAATTTTATAATAGTGTAATACCCCATTCCTCCCCACTCTGTTGAGTTGGTGGAACTTTGCACCATGCCTGAAGACCAGCACTTGACCTTGTCAGCAGTAGAGGAAATTAATTCCAGAACTGAAACCCCCCCACCAAAGATACCCTGCCAGCCCCTCCGAGATATTTAAATCTAAGTCAAGCAGTTTAGTTGATCTCGGCTGCCACAGAAGATCATGAAGAGAGAGGTGACTTCTTGGGGAGATAGTATCCAAACACACAGTGCTTTGTAAGTCACTAGCTCCCTTTTCAGTTGCACTTGGAAGGGAGGCAGAGGTCAAATACTGGAGGGCAGATACTTTCCTGCAGCCGGCTAAAAGTATTACTATATTTCGTGACTGGAGCTTCAGTTAGCTCACCCTCATTCAAGCCCCTATGTGAAATGCCCTAGGAAAGCAGAGCCACTGCACCATGCAGTTTTTTTGGTGGGGACGGGCTGGTGAAGGAGAAGGAAAAGGAAAAGCAAAACTGACTGTTGTCCACATATTGATGATGACACTGTAGCCCAAACTATCTCTAAGGATGGAAAATACACCACCTCCTTAGGAACCCATTCCAATGCTTCACCGTCCTCCTAGGGAAATTTTTTCCCCTACTATCCAACCTAGACATCCCCCACTGCCACTTGTGAGAGGCAAAAGGGTCCCACTGATCTAAAGACTCATCTCCCCTTAAAAATAAAATGATTGGTGATGAAGGGAAATAGGAATTCCCTATCATGGACTCTAGGGTGATGTAAGAAATCCACCCACAGCATAAGAATAGTTGAACCAGAACTCTCTTTTTTGCCCATATTCTCTGGTGACTGGAAGGGTGGACACAAGACATCACCTTCTACCTTCACTTTCAAGTAAAAATTAAAACAAAAAATCCAGTCTGAAACCAGGCCCAGATCCATCTCCCTGCCCACTAGGCGCTACAAGAGATTAAATGCATTTCTTCATCTCTGTGGCTTAAGTAACCTCCAACCTGCTAGGAGAATGGAGAGGCCCAAGACTTTGTTTCTCCAGGGAGCTCTGCCCCCTTCCCATGCATAGCTTTTTGTCTGGGACTTGTTTCCACCTCAAATGGCCTTTCTCTGGTTATGGGGAAGACTCTGCACCATTTAAATTAGGGGTAATTTTGCCATTGACTTTGGTGAGAGCAAGACTGGACCCTAAGTAGCATGCAGTAGATTTAGGATCTTCCATCAACTGATGGTTGGGGCAGCTTGGAAAGCAGGCTGCACGTATAGCGTGCTAGCCCAGGCTCACAGATCTCATTACAAACCACAGACAGTAATGTGCAATACAAGAATGAAAGATGAAGCACCATATTTAAGGACATGGGGCTTCTTATTTATGACTGCAGAGTAGTAATTTCAAGGGAACTTAGCTGAGAAATCACCGTGACTATCTTCTTTGTGCATATGACCCAAAATGTCTGGCAGCCCACTAAAGGCATGATTTACTGAGGATGTAACGTGCTCAGCATTAATGAAAGGCTCGTGTGCTCCTGATAGAGCCTAATGCCGTTATAGACTTTATAGCTTTTTAAACATTTGAATAGTGTCTGTGAGAATGCTTCTGTTTCTGAAGGTGAAAAAGGCAGGGATGGGAAACAACACCATTCATAATACAATGCTGCTGTCTTCAAGATGAGGGACAGACATGGGCAAAATGTAATGGGAGTTGATCCAAGCTAGAAAAATAAAGTCAATATATCGGAGAAAGAAATAATCCAACATGCATGTGCTCAATGGGACAGGGAAACCTGGAAGCAATAATTCTGAAAGAGACCTATGGGGTATTAGTGAACAGCAAATTAGACACAAGGTTGCAGTGTAATACATGGCTGCTTCAAAATAGTTCTAGACAGACACACCACTGTAGGCCAAGTAGATAATAGTGTCTGTCTCCAAGACTCTGGTTCAAACTATGCCTGGTATTTTTGTTTTAAGATTTAGGCACCACCTTCCAAAAGTATACTGATAAATTGGAGGGAGCTCAGAGAAGAGCAACAAAAAGATAAGGGAGATGCAGGGACTGAAGGACTGAAAGAGCTAATTATCTATGTCTTGGGCTAATCAATAACTAAAGGAAGAATGAATAACAGACTACAAATATTTGATGGGTGGGAAAGCCAAGTTGCAAGAGTATTTATATAGAAGCATACTCTGAACTTTAACTAGGAGTGTTGGGATGAAGTTAAGATAAGGAAAATGTAGGCTGTGTAGTTGGAAAAAGCTTCCTGGAGTATTGGTTTATGGAATAGCCTCTCCCGGGATGTGGTGGAAGCTCCATTGCTTGGAATTTTTAGAACTAGCCTTGATTAGAACACTGAATTCATAGATTTTAGGCCAAAATGGACTACTATGATCACCTAGTTTGAGCTCCTATAGAAAACAGGCTGTACAATTTTACTCAGTAATTCCTGCATTAAGATTATCACTTCACTAGATCATACCTTTTAGAAAGGCATCCAGTCTGAATTTTAAAATATCTAGTGATGAAGAAGCTACCACATCCCTTAAATTGACCCAATAGTTAATTATCCTCCCAGTTTAAAGATTGTGCTTTATTTCTAGTCTAAATTTAATACAGTTTCCAATTCCAGTAATTAGACCTAACTATGCCTTTTTTCTGCAACAATAAGAGTACTAGAAAATACATTGTAGGGAATAATCCTGCACTGGCAGGGGATGGCACTGAAAGAGCTACTTTTGTCTTTTCCATCACTTACTGCTGTGTCTTGATGAGCTATCCTCTGTGCAAATACTGCACAGGAAAGTATAAATTCATTCTAGGAATAATGCAATTGCCAGCGGCTCTAATCTCTGGTGGTGCTGGGCAACTGCAGTTACCATCAGTGCAGTAATAGGAAGTGCCAACGCTCAGCACCACTCAGAATCAAGCCCGGGGCTACTTTTACTGCTGTGCAAATTACGGGTTCAATCCTGCAATTTACTACCTTGTGTAGCTCCAGTGAAGTAGACAATTGAACTAGTCATGCAAGTAAGCACTATATTTAGTAGTAAGTTCAGTGACTATTTAAGTGGGGAGCCATATAAGAACTCAGATTGATAATTCTGCAGGATCTTCCCCTTTTAATGTTGCCCTAATACTAAACCAAGCCTATCCGTTTGTTCTGTAATACAAAAAGGCATTTTCCAAAATGAAACCCAGAGCAGCTCTGGAACTTCACTTATCCCCTCTTCTACTTTGGATATTTGTATTTTGTTCACAGTGGCCATAGACAGTCAGAATAAAAGAAACAAAACAAAACACCACTTCTGCTCACTGCACATCCCCAGTCAAATTTATTTCCCTCTTATTTTCAGGCAACTTGTTTTTTACATCAACCAGCTGCCTTATTCACGGTGGGTTTAAAACCAGAATCGTGCTCATCTGAATTTATAGTGTTGCTTACAGAAGTTATTTTCTATTTTACATCAGTCAACAACTAAAGCTCCTTAGACCCCCGACACTAGAACTCAGATGGAAATTTCTGTTTGTTACTGAGCACTGTACTGATCTTCATTGAGATTCTTGGAGTTTAGCAGTCCACTTTAAGTTTAGGAAGTCACTTGATCAATGCACACAAACACAGTACTGTAATTCTCTCTGTCGTGTGATAACTCAGAAATTGTGTTAGTCATTGAATACTACTACTTGGTGCAATTGCTTTCAAACCTTCTGCCTGACTGACTGAAAGCTGCATCGTATGATCCAACAGCACATGACTAGCAGTTTAATACAGTCTCTGGAAGAAGGCATACAAAAGAAGTTTTTAAAAACTGTGAATGCATGTCTCATCAGAGGTGCTACATTGGTTTTTAAGTGTTACTGTCAAGCATTCAGATTGGTCTGCTATGAACTTTTCTGTCTCTTACAGATGTTGATTTTTTTAAAAATATCATTATAACTAGTCCTTGACAAGCAACTATAACCCATGTTGTCCCAGCCATTTAAATTTGCAGTGAAACAAACTAGATATTTGCATACTTAGAATCACAAAACCACAGATCATATAGATTCACACAAATATCTGGGGTTGTGCATTTTTACATAAACCAACTTCTCTTGTGTTAGTGTTATAAGTTTTGATAGTACAGTGCCAAATTCAGAGCTCAGATATGAGCTAGCTTGTCTGTCTGATGCCAAATACACAAGTATCCAAAATCCCCTTATTCAAAAAGAATGCTAAGAATTTTCTTATTTCACTGGCCTCAAGAGGTGTAATTCTAGAGTAAATCAACAAAACAAAAATACAGGTCAGAAGTCAGAATGTAAGTAGAATGCATACAATTTTCTCTTCAGTTCCTTACTTGTAAACATAACTTCTTAATTCATTTGAGTGAAAAAGGCCTTCCTTTGTGTTGTAAAAAAATGTTGGTACTGACATCATGGTAAATATGCTATTGAGACATATTTTCATTTTGCTTAGCGCAACCCAATTAATAGTTATAAAGAGAGAGGCTGTGAAAATGAAAACTCATGGTTTTGATTAGAAGCAAAATGTAGGACTACGCAAAAAATCTTTCCCAAAACATCTATTGCAACAATGTGGAATTATTCTTTTAAAAAATGGAAATAAAACAGGCATGACTGGATATTGTTCCTTTCTTATTCTTTTTCTAGTGATGCAGAGTAATTTACCAAATATTGCTTTGTATTCCAGTAAAATATCTAGGAAATATTAGTACACCAGTTATTAACAAGTGAGGTTATTCCTTAAATAGAAATAGTGATTTTTTAAAAATGGTGTGAATGACTCTAGCTGATTGCACTGAAAAAAAAAAACAGAAAAGGAAAAAAAATCTAAGTTTGCTAAAATAACCTAACAATGGCTTTTTTAGTTAATAACTATAAAAATCACATTAAAAATCCTGATGAGCCTTTTCCTCCAGAAAACACACACGAAGAAGGCTATTTCTCCCGCTCCCACCAAAAATAACCAAAACCCAAAACCTCTTAAGATGGTCAGGTAAGGTAGGTGACAACAATCTGAATGAAATGAAAAGTAATAAGTGATGAGACACTGTCAATGTGCCCGTCACAGTGTGAGTGTACATAGGTGGGGAAGAAGATGAGCGATACTAGACAGAACTGATTTAGCACTGAATCCTAAAGTGGAGGGAGTACCCCCCGGCCATGGGGGAGCTCTGAAGTTTTGGTCTAACCTGAGGTGTTCTCTCCTAGGTCTCTCATTGTTTATAACGCATCAGTAGTTCCCAGTTCAAGGCCTGATGCTGTTTTGGGTTAATACGTTGTGCAGCACTAGACAGATGGATGTGGGGAAAGGGAACTGGACCTCTCCCTCTACCACTTTCCTTCCCCTTTGTACTCACCAGCAATATCCCAGAGCTGCAGCCTCACTACTGTCTCAGCATCCCAGTTGAGCACCTTCAAGGCAAAGTCCACCCCAATGGTGGCCCGATAGTTGGGGGAGAAGTTCTGGTGGACATAGCGCTTGATGATGCTGGTTTTGCCCACACCCAGGTCCCCAATCACCAATAGCTTGTAAAGATGCTCTTTCTGACTAGGCTTCTGCATCTTCCCTGCTGCTGCTGCTCCCTGATTGCATGCTCTGCTGGTGGGATCCTGCCAGGCTGAGGGGGAGAGAGGGAGTGAGGAATGAGGGAGGGAAGAAGAGAAGGGAGGTGGACGCTCCCTCCCCTAGCACAGAAGCAGCAACGCCCAGACCCAGCAGCCAGTCCAGCTGGAGGATGAAAGAAACATGAGATCATATCTAGCAGGAAAAATCTCTCAACAAAGTTTTTTTGCAGAGTTTAGTGTGAGGTGTGTCTGTGGGATGAGTAATAGTACAGGGACAAAAGGGTTTGCATGGAAGATAGCGCAATAGACAGCCCTGGCCATGTGTCACTGCTTGCTGCAGGGAGAGTCCCTCATGTGTGAATGAGATTTAAGACAGTTTTTAAGAATTGTCATCCTTTAATAATGGATATTTTCCCCTTTGTGTGTTTCAACAAGCATGCAAAAAGTATCAGGCATAAAAAAAAAGAAGAAAAAAATGTCCTTTCAGATCATCAGTGCTTGACAAAGACCTGATGTACACTTAAAAGTTTTACTGATATACTTAAAGATAAGGGTGTGGGTTTTTTTACCAACATGGTTATACCCGTAAAAGCCGTAGCGTGGATGCAGTTATTCCAGTATAAAGATGATTTATTCCCTTTTCCTGTATAGGAATAGTTATACCAATATAAAGCACCTTTATCCCAATATGTCTCTATCCACTTTAGAGGATTTGTATCACTTTAACTATACTGGAAGAATTAACATGATACAGCCTTTAAGGGTAGACAAGCTCATAGACGCTGAATGCTCTTCCTGTTCGTAGAACTGGAATCTAAAATGAAACATGATGCACATCAGGTCCAGCAGCTTTTTCCTGGGATGCTGATAAACTGCACTCATGGAAAACAAGATAGTATTGCAGAATAAACTCTGTTTGCCAAAGTCAAAACCTTGCAAAACCCCACCTTGCAAAAATATATGTGCATGCTTAACTTTACACAGGGCAAGTAGTCCCATTGACTAGACTAGGGAGCCTAGGTTTTCATTTTGACAGCTATCATTGTAATGAATGTAAATCAGAAGTTAGGAATTATAGAAAGTTGATAAGGAAAGCCATGGAGAAATCTCTGACCTGTAGTGTTAAAAACAATATGAAAGAGTTTTTAAAATATATTCAGAACAAAAAGAATCCTGGTCCATTAGTAGATGAAAAGGGTAGAATTATCAATAATGATGCAGACAATGAAGAAGTGTTCAGTAAATATTTCTGTTCTGTATTTGGGGAAAAAACAGATGATAGATTCTTATTATATGGTGATGATAACACTCTCAATTCCACTTGTATCTCTGGAGGATGTTAAACAGAAACTACTAAAATCATACATTTTTAAATCAGCAGGTCCAGATAATGTACATCCAAGAGTTTTAAAAGAGCTGCTGAGGAGCTCACTGGACTGTTAATATTGATTTTCAATAAGTCTGTGGGCACTGGGAAAGTTCCAGAAGACTAGAAGAAAGCTAGTGTTGTGTCAATATTTAAATAGAATTACCTGGTAATGATAGGCCTGTCAGCCTGACATAGATCCCAGGCAAGATAATGGAGTAGGTGATACAGGACTCAATTAATAAAGAATTAAAGAAGGGTTATGTAATTAATGCAAATGAGCATGGTTTTATGCAAAATAGATCCTGTCAAACTAACTTGATATCTTTTTTTTTTTTTATGAGAGTACAAATTTGGATGATAAAGGCAATAGTGTTGACGTAATATACTTAGATATCGATAAGGCTCTTGACTTACCTCCAACATTTTTATAAGTACCGTATAACATTTTTATTAAAAAATTAGAATGATATAAAATTACTTGTCACACATGAAATGGATTAAAAACTGCCTAACTGAGAGGTCTCAAAATGTTACTGTAAATGGGGTATCATCATCAAGCAGGACTGTTTCCAGGGATCAGTTCTTGGTCTATGCTATTTAACATATCTATATAAATAACCTGGAAAAAAAACAAAGTTTGCAAATGACCCATAGATGAGGAAAGTGGTAAATAATGAAGAGGACAGATCACTGATTGAGAGCAATCTGGAACACTTGGTAAATTGGCCTCAAGCAAACAATATGTAGACGTATGCATCAGAGGAAAAAACGTAAGCCATGCTTAGAGGATATAGGGTACTATCCTGGGAAGCAGTGACTCTGAAAAAGATTTGGAGGTGGTGATGGATATCAGCAGAACATGAGCTCCCAGTATGATGCTGTGACCCAAAGAGCTAATTTAATCCTGGGATGCATAAATAGGGGAATTTCTAGTAGGAGCAGAGAAATTATTTTACCTCTGTATTTGGTACTGATGCAACAGATGCTGGAATACTGCGTCCGTTTCTGATGCCCATAATTCAAGAAGGATGTTGATAAATTGAAGAGTGTTAAGAGAAGAGCCATAAGAATGATTAAAGGGTTAGAAAACATACTTTATAGTGATAGATTTAAGGATCTCAATCTATTTAGCTTAAAAAAAAGAAGGTTAAGGGGTACTTGATTACACTCTATAAATATCTATAAGGGGAACAACTATTTAATAATGGGCTTTTCAGTCTAGCAGAGAAAGGTATAACAAAATCCAAAGGCTGGAAGTTGAAGCTAGACAAACTCAGACTGAAAATAAGGCATACATTTTTAACTATGAGAGTAATTAATGATTGGAACAACTTACCATGGGTTGTGGTGGATTTTCTATCACTGACAATTTTTAAATCTGTTAACGGATATGGTCAGAGAACTTAAATAGAAAACAGGCCTGACAGAGCTGGCCGAGATTATTTATAAAATTTTAAATGTCAAAAAAAAATAAAAATAAAAAACAAATGTTGAAGTTGTTTTCATTTTGCCAACTATGAAACTAATCCATTCATTTTTTTCCAATTTTTGGCAACTTTTTTTCATAGACGTTTTTGTCCAGATGTTTATTGAAGTGGTTAATGAAATTTTTCAATGATTAAAATACAGGTTTTCGGTGAAGAAAACATTCCAATAACCATTTCACTAAGGATTTTCATAAAAAGTCTATAAAAATTGAATCTGAGCTTTGCAAACATTTTTGTGAAAATGGAAAATTTCAAAATAGTCAACAGTTTTTCTTGAAATGCTTTTGTTTTTAAAAACAACCCTCCACCCCACCTTTATTTTATTTTTTTTAATTCAATTAGCTCTTCTTTGCAGCCCTTCTGTTTGGAAACATGACACTGGTAGAGTATTATACTGCATTTGGGACAAGTGGCTGGTGCATGTGTGGCATAGCTACCTTTAATAGTGAAGCCAATTAACTTACTCCATCCAATCAGTTGTTAACTTTTGGCCTGATCCTGTGTTGTCAAAACACACATTGAATTTGCATTGTGACCTCTGGATATACAACATGTGACTCGTATTCCTGTGTATCCCTTGAACACAAATAAAGTGCACTTATACACATTTACTAGTCATACATTTCCAAGTGCTCACACTTCCCTGTGAGGAAGGATGTATTAGTGACCCTATTTCAGAGATGAGAAAATTGAGGCAGAGTAGTTAGGAACATAGGAAATATAGGAACTGACATATTGGAGTAGATCCAACATCCATCTAGCCTAGTATCTTATCTCTGAGAGTGGCCGATACTAGATGCTCAAAGTGCAAGAAACTGCAGTAGGTAGATGTAGGATAATATGCCCCAAATTAAAGTTTTATCCCAATCCCTAATAGTTAGAGATTGGCTTAAACCCTGAGGCTTGAGGTTTTATATCCCTTCCAAAATTATCATTGGCTTTGATAATAGTGGGTATTCCTGTTACTCAGGCCTCATAGATCTCTTGTGGCAATGCGTTCCATATAAACTTCCCTAGGGCCACCCAAAACATTGATAATGCTAGTAGAGATATAGTCCCCATTCAACAAGCTATATAAGCACGTGCTAAATTTTAAGAATTCAAGTAGCCCCATTGATATCAGTGAGACTATTTGAATATTTAAAGTAAAACATCTACTTAAGTGCGTTGATCTACGCCTACACAGCAAAGAAAAACCCATAGCTGGCCCATGCCAGCTGACTTGGGTTTATGGAGCTTGAGCTGTGGGGCTGTTTCATTGCTGTGTAGACTTTCGGTATGGCACCTAGGCTTTAGGACTCTGAGAGGTGGGAGGATCCCAGATCTCAGCCTTCACTCCCAGTCCGGATGTGTACACAGCAATGGTACAGCCCCACAAGCCTGAGTCGGCTAGCACAGGCCAGCCACGGATTTATCTTTATTTAACTATCTAGGTTTTTATACCACATTCATCAGTGCCGTATTTCATGCCTTACATGTCTTAGATGGAATGGACTGTGCTCTCAATCAAACAGTATACAACAGAATTTGTATTGCAAAAAGCAGAAAAGGAAGTAAAATAAAAAAGATTTACACAAAACTCTAATGAGACTGAACTATTTTGTATTCCAGATTTTTCTCTTTAAAAGTAATATGAATTGTAGAAAAGGAATTTTAAACCTAGATTTCTGCCAGACCCTGGGATCATAAATTATTTTTTATGCTGTGTCTTGATATCAGTAACTTGCTAAATAAGAGAGAGACGGTTCACCTTTCATTACAAATTATCTCCTTCATTTGTCATGGCACATTCACTGACTCTTCTTGGGGTGGTAACTCATAGCAGAAACATCCTGAAATATGCTGTTTTAGGGGAAGCAGTACATTTTCTTCCAATTTTTTCCTCAAGACAAGAAAGATTTCTTTAGTTCGGATTTCCCTCTGTTCCTAAAGTTCTTCTGAAGAAGACATTCCTTGGGGTGAACTGACTGTTGACTCATCAAACATGCCTGTAATGGAATGGCTGTTGACTTATCAAACACAGCTATAGTGCTCCATAGATTAAATTATTGTGTGTTTAAGTTATAATTAACCTACAGACAAATGTTTATCAGAAAAGATATTTGCATTAATATGCAAACAATCTCTTGTGCAATCCCGAGAGGAGCTATTAACTTGTTCCTGTGGTCAAGTGTCAAAGGTTATTATTCTGAAGTACATTATAATTTCAACATGCATTGACACTAAGACATTTAAAGCCCAGGCAATGTGAAGGTTGAAATGATATTATCAGAGGTGTGGCTTGCATGGGTTCTCTCCCCTGAATTATGTTCTGACTGAATTATTAAAACAGCTCTAGACTGTTTTTCAGGGGTAGTCTATAGCAAGGTTTATTTAACCTCAAAAACACCCCTACCCACAATGGTTGGGAATATTGTTCTAGCACACTTAGGTCACAGTATAGAAAAGGACTTAAAGTGATTTAAATTAATAGCTTTGGCCCTGATCCTGCAATGAACGGCTTGTGTGCAAAATCCTGCAGCTGAACAGAACTAAGTGACATCAGTGGGGCTACATACAGGGGATCTGCCCACACAGAGCCAAAAATTAGATGGAAAGAGATTCCACATTTTAAAATCCATTAGTGCATTGATAATCCTATTTTTAAAATGAGAATTAAGAGCTCTCTGACACAAACACCCATTTTGATGAGATGACCTCACTTAGCTACTCAAATCAGGCCATAAAGCAAACATTTCTATCAAAGGCCATGATCCATTGTACTTTCTACATGAGTTAGAGCAGTACATCAGCACGACATTACCATTAACTTAAAATCATGTATTTCCTAATACAAGATTATATCAGAATTAACCATCTTCTCCTCTTTTCCTAATGCTGAATTATTTATCAAATTAATAGGTTGTTCCATGTCTGAAGGGCATGGTCCTTTTTTTTTTTTTTTTAATTAAAGCACTCAATTGCTCTTGAAAGAATATAATTCATTTGGCTTTTCTGAAATGAAATGAGTAGAATTAAGATGCTTGAGTTTAGGCATTGGTCAGATAATACGGTGATGAATGCCACAGAAAAAATAATCAATTAATCAATCAATAGAGGTAGCAGGTCAACAAGTTACATGCCAGTAAATGGGTGTAACTAAAGGATTGGAAACCACTGGTGTGCATCAATATGCCCTATCAGAACTTCTCTGAAGGTACTGTCTTTTTCTCCAGAATCTCAGGGTATGTCTTCACTGCCGGGGCTGTACAGTTCGATGCAGAGGGATTGATTGAGTGGGCTGTGAAGACCTGTTCAATCAATCCCAGAAGTGTTTTCCAGTCAACACATTAAATCCACCCCTCCTGAAATGAATAGTGCTGCATTGACCAGAGGGCATCTCCTGTCAATGCAGCACAATGGAAACACCGTGGTAAGGGAACGTAAGTAAGTCTACATAGTGTAGTGTGCATATCTCCCATTGACAGATAGCAGCACTGTAGATCAGGCCTCGGTGTTCTTTCTTAAGTAAAGCCTTATCTACACTAGCGCTTATGCCAGGAAAACTTTTGTCATTCCGGGTGTGAAAAAAACACCCCAGGGTGACATAAATTTTGCTAGCATAAGCGCTTGTCTAGCCATGTTATGTCAATGGAAGACACTCCCACCAACATAATAAAACCACCTAAACGAGCAGTAGTAACTACGTCAGTGGGAGACACTGTCCCGCTGATATAGCGCTGTCCAACCAAGCACTTATTCTGGCAAAATGTATATCTCTCAGGGATGTGTTTTTTCACTCCGCTGAGCGACAAAAGTTTTGCTGGCATAAGTGCTAGTGTAGTCATTAGCTCTCATGGCTGCGGAGAAAACCTCAAGAATATGAATCAAGTGTAACTGATGCAGAGATGTGTCAGTGGGTCTGCACAAAGCTCTGAACTGCCCCATACTTCTCAGGGAGGGGCTAACTGAGATAGCCATTTACATGCCAACATTTTTTATTCGTCATGTAAGAATGGAGAAGCAGGATCACAGACCTTCACAATTTCTGATGAGTGGTGACTCATTTGGTGCCACAAGTGAGTGGATATCCTACTGTTTTCCCCCACACCACGCCCAATCAAAAGGGAATCAAGCCTACCAGAGCCCCTGGGTATAGTCAAACCCTAAGAAAGGGAAGCCAAGTTCAAGGAGCCCAGTGGAGTCCAGAGACCATGCAAAATCACATTGGGAACGTTTGCACAACGCATTTTGTGGGGGTGTCATCCTGATTTTTCAGGTAGGTGGAATTTGTTTTGTGGCTGGAGTTTGAAAGGGCACCACTCCATCCTTTCCCACCCCCTAATTTGACCCCCTGAATATAAGTAACTCTAAGGCAGTCTAAGCTGCTGACCACCTTGTGCCCAGTTCAGCAAAGAAGTTCATCCTTATTCAGCAGAGCAAAGCACTTAAGAACGTGCTGGGACTTAAGTCAGCTGGGACTGATACACATGCCCAAGGGAAAGCTCATGCTTAAAGGCTTTGCTGTAAGAGGAATGAACTGCTGAATCAGGGCCTCATTGATTATTTTTTGCCTTACATCCTCTCAGTATAGGAGGTGGTTTTTATTTTTGAGGTATATCGACTCTTGAGTGAAACTATGGAAAAATAATAGCTGCTTTGGGAGAACTGATTCTTGTATAGCCCCTGTCCATATCGTGGTCCTGCTGCCACTGAAGTCAACTGCAAAATGCCTATGTACTACAAAGTAAGCAGGAGCTAAATCATTTTTTCATCAGTTAAATGATTTATTAGGATTTTAATACGAACTAAACACACACACACACACACACACACACAGCGGACAAATTCATTCCTCATGGAGGTTGATCGACTTCAGTAGGGTTGCACCAGGGATGAATGCAGCATATTATGTACAAGGCACAAAATAAAGACACGCAAGCATGTAAAAGACAAAAATAAATATATAACAAAATGTTAACTCCCAGACTGGGATCTGCTATTAGCGTGCTCAGGAACTGACACGACTCTCGGTCGATAATGACAGGAAGGCTTTAATTACTGTACTTATAAACATAGACAATGAGCCCCCAAACCAAAAGTCCAGTATATTATAGTGGCAAAAGCAATTATCCTCACCAAGGCAGGCAAGAGGCGGTGATGGTTTCTTAGCAGCTTCCCCCGAGAGCCTAGATCCATGGTCTCAGAAGACAGCTGGGCAAGATGGCAGGTCTTGTCAGTTTCTTGTCAAGAGTGATTTCTGTTTTACCAGTTCAATTGCTTCTCTTTTATATTCTTAAATTCAATGTTTTTCAAAGCATTTTAATAATTTATACGAGGAAACACAAGAATTCCAGAAAACAATAGAAGAGGGAGAGACCCAGGTGTTTTACTTAGTTAAAAGGCGCTAGCCACCTAGATTTGTTGTTCAGTTTCAGTGTTCTACCCTTCAAACATGTAGGCCCCAACACTATAAAATCAGCCTGAACCAGAGTACTAGAGGTTGGTTGGAGCTCAAAAGTTAAATTCTCATACTGACGGTAATGAAATTGGGTATTATAGATAAGATGTTCCGAACACACTAGTTGTTTATATGTTCATGCCACCTCAGGCTCCACAATGAGGATTAACTATTCACATCACTCAAGTTAGGACACTCTGCACAAACACTTTGTGATTTAACATTTATGATACATGAGGCCCTGCTCGAAAACATCTAAGCATAATTGTTTGGGAACATCCTGAAATCCAACTGCCATAATTTACAAATGAAGAAAAGTGCTCAATGCATATCAGAAATTTGGTTGATGTGTAAATCATGGGGCATTGAAAAAACAAACGAGATTCCTTTACATTCTTTTTATCTTCACATTCTTTTTGTCATATTAATATTGATAAAATGGGTAAATTGGTATGACTATTTTCTTGTATTGTGTTAATAAGAAAATATAATATAGTATGCCAATGAAATAGAATAAGAATGTAATGATTTCTAGTTGTATGAATGAGGAGTGAAAGCAGTGTGAATGTGCGAGAGATAAAACAGCCTACAAGGACAGAAGAGAGAGATGATGCTTTGTTTAAAAAACATTTACAACCCAGATGGCCGAACATCAAGATAACCCCAAAGAACAGCGGAGTTACAGGAAGAAAACAAAGTGTAAAACGAAATGAAGAAAGAATAAGAAAGCTGTCACGTTTACGATATCAAACGTAATTGACAGCTACATCAAACAAAAAGACTATCTGATATGAAGAAATCCATAGACCCGAATGGGGATGGATAAGTATAAATATCAGAAGAAGAAACCTGGACTTTGGGCTCGTTCTGCATATCCCAAGGAGCATCGTGTCGCGCACGACAGGGCCCAGCTTCTTCCTCGAGTCTGACTCACCTGCCCAGTGAGTCAGCTTGAGCAACACAGAGACTGGTAACTATATCTCTCTTGCAGAACAGTGTGAGTGTGTGTGTGTGTATGGGGAAGCGTGTGTTTTAGGAATTGCATTTTCAAACTGTTTTTTTGTATTCATAATAAACATGGCATACTGCCTTACCCCCTGAAAAAGATCCTGCTGTTTATTTCATAAGTATAACAAACAAAGGGGTATTGGCATTGTTGTGATTAAATTGAGCAATACCTGGGGTGGCACCTGCCGTGGGCTTTGATCATAAGGTATTTTGAGAGGTCTGGAGCCATGGAGGTGTGGCATGCCCTGCATTTAACACATTTCTGTTTACTGCATAGATGAGTTACTCCCAGGGGATAAGTTAATTAGGGAAGATGGTCCAATCAAGAGAGGCAATTAATAAACAGTTATCATAATGAAATACCAGACATGCTTTGAAAATGGAAAACAGCATGGATGGGCATGTTGCAATAAGAAACAATCACCCCTTTTCAAAAGGGTCTCCAGGCACTGTTTCACATACTCTGCAATGTGCATCTTACTAATATTTGGTAGCTTAATTTTATAAGTAGGCCCAGCCTAGCTGAAATTGCATGGTCTACACCAAACACATAGAATGATGCATACAAGGAAGAACACAGTAAATCTACGATGGGAGAGCTGGAAGACATGAAACCCATACTAGTATTGTATACTCTTCGTCTTCTTTATAGAAACTGGGAGCATTGCAGCAGCATCATTCATTCCTGTCCATAGCTTGTTCATTTATTAAGCTCAGCTTGATCATATCCTTGTGTACGATGTCCTGCCATCTAGATCAGATGACCTTGGTTGTGTCTGCATTATTTTCTCTGTCATCCTATCATCTGCTTGTCCCTTGCAGTGTCCTCATCACTGAAACCTTTTCAGTGCAGCTAGGCCTGTGCCCTGATTTCACATCCGATTCTTCTTTGAACTTTATCATTTGTCCTAAAATCTCCTCACTTTACACTAGTCATTTTTCAAAGAACTCTCATCTCTATGGCCTCCAGCCTTCTGTTGTCTGTTTCACTTAATGCAGCTGCTTCCAGACCATGCCTCATGCTGGAATACAATAGTGTAGAGGCGCATTCTCTAAGGGTAGAAGGGGATAGCCCAGCTTGGGGAAACCCAGAGAGGGTGCACCAAATATTATGGAATACAGTGCCGTGAACCAACGCTATCTAAAAGAAGGAAAACTCTGATTTCCAGTCTGAGCCATCCAAGCTTGCTAGTTTTGGAGCTCAAGCAGACGAAGGTGGGGCCACTCATACCTGTTCCTCCTAGGGTAGCAAGCTGTGACATGGCCTAGCAAGGCTGTGCCATGGATGTGGCATGGCCTGTGGACAGGCCTAGCAAGCCATTACATCTGAAACTCATTTGAAACTGATTTATGAACTAAAAAAGACAACTCCTGTAAAGAAAGTTGAGGTTGCAAATGCAAGGACTCCAAAGCTTGCATTATGTATTATGGCAGTCTTTAATTACATGCTCACATTCTATTTTTCCCACAGGACTTACCCCTCATTCAGTGAATGAGTATTTATTCAATATTCCTTTTGTTCCTCCTCATTCAGTGTGTGTCCCCAGATACACGCTTGGGAACATTACATAGCGAAGCCTCATAACAATACCTATGGCTTTGCAGCAAACATATTATTATAACAATAAGGTTCAGTATGTCATGAGCATTCCAAAAACATCTTACATGACATACTTTGCACTAAACAATACACAATTACACTAGAAGGGTGAACATGAATGATACACAATCACACCGTAAGGGTGTATCTAGGGGTGCAGTGGGTCACAAGGGTAATCGATCTAAGAGACTCACTACAAAAGGCAAAGAATTGGGAATGTACAACCTATTAGAAAAGTAATTAGATGTGAATGCTGTTTGTCAAACATGGTTAAAATGGGGCAAATTCTGAGAGGCGCTGAGCACTGTGCATCACGCCTATCTGTGGAGGTTCCTGTTATATTGCTCATCACTGTAGTATGAATGTCTCCCAAGAAAGAGATTGCAATGAGCTTTTTTTTCTCTTCCTCCCCTGAATCCAACTATCAGGATTTGGACCAGTATAACCCCAGATCTGATCCACTTGTAAATGGAAAGAAAAGTTGTGGATGAGCTGCGCTGTAATTTAGATCTAGGGCATTTTAACATGCACGTAGCAAAGCATGAATGGGGCTCAGCTGAAAAGTAATAAAGGGAAGGACATCTGTCATGGATAAATCTAATAACAGAGATGCAATATTGCTGTGAGGAAACTGAAATGTCTTATCCCTGGGGCTTGTACAGTAGTAAAGCTATCACATAGCACACAGTTATTCTGAAATGTACAAACTCAGAAGATGACAGATTCAATTAACGGGATGCAAGTGTAATTGCTGAAGTGAGTCTAGTGAACCAATCAAGCTAGTTTCAGCCTCACTAATATAAAGCTACAAACAAAAATTTGGATCAGACCTCTAACAGCAGTGTTAGTTTTAGCCTACTCGAAGGCTTGAGAGTAGCTATTAGAGACGTATTTAAGCTGCAGCTGCCCTCCAGATGTCTGAAATTTGCTGATAAAGCTCCTTATGGATCAATGCCCACACCATGACCCACCACCACAATTAGCACACCTGTCTCATCAGAAAGACCACAGCCAGAATGGGCATGTGGATTGAAGAACCCTTTCATCTCTAGAAATGGGCCCCTTTAAAGATGGCTGAGGCTCATTGGTGAAGATTGCACAGCCACTGTTCCTGTTCTGTGAAGAACATCAGTCTCTAATGCTGTCAATCCAGCACTACCATCACTTACAAAGAAATTTAAATGTAAAGGAGCAGATCCTCAGCTAGTGTGCACTGGCACAGGTTCATGGACTTCAATGGAACTACACCAATGTTCACAAGCTGAGAATTTGACCCCCAAAGTGAAGAAACTAGAAACAAATGAAACTCCTCTTCTCCCTCATCATCCTCATCCTCATCCTTTACCAAATAAATATTAAAAGGGAGTACAGAATGGGGAGGAGGTGAACATCCCTCAGTGCTGAAGGAACAGGTCCAGAACTATTTAGAAAGATTGGACATACACAAGTCCATGGGGCCAGATGCAATGCATCCGAGGATGCTGAGGGAGTTAGCTGATGTGATTTCAGAGCCATTGGCTACTATCTTTGAAAGCTCATGGTAATTGCGGGAGCTCCCTGATGATTGGAAAAAGGCAAATATAGTGCCCATCTTCAAGAAAGGGAAGGAGGAGGATCCAGGGAACTACAGACCGATCAGCCTCACCTCAATCCCTGGAAAAATCATGAAGCAGATCCTCAAAGAATCCGTTATAAGGCACTTGGAAGAGAGGAAGGTGATCAGGAGCAGTCAACATGGATTCACCAAGGGCAAATCATGCCTGACCAACTTGATTGCTTTCTATGAAGAGGTGACTGGTTCTGTGGATGTGGGGAAAATGGTGGACGTGATATACCTTGACTTCAGCAAATTTTTTGATACGGTCTCACACAGTATTCTTATCAGCAGGTTAAAGAAGTATAGGTTTGATGAATGGTCTATAAAATGGATAGAGAACTGGCTAGATCATTGGGCTCAATGGGTAATGATCAATGGCTTCATGTCTAGCTGGCAGCTGATCACAAGTGGAGTTCCCCAGAGGTCGGTCCTGGGGCCAGTTTTGTTCAACATCTTCATTGATGGTCTGGAGGATGGGGTAGATTGCACCCTCATCAAATTTGCAGATGACATTAGCAAAGCTTTTGATACGGTCTCCCACAGTATTCTTATCAGCAAGTTTAAAAAGTATGGGCTAGATGAATGGACTATAAAATGGATAGAGAACTGTCTAGAGCAAAGGGCTCAACAAGTAGTGATGAATGGCTCCATGTCTAGCTGGCAGCCGGTCACAAGTGGAGTGTCCCAGGGGTCAGTCCTGGGGCCGGTTTTGTTCAACATCTTCCTTAATGATCTGGAAGAGGGGGTAGATTGCACCCTCAGCAAGTTTGCAGATGACACTAAGCTAGGGGGAGTGGTAAATACCCTGGAAGGGAGGGATAGGATACAGAAGGACCTAAACAAATTGGAGGATTGGGCCAAAAGAAATCTGATGAGGTTCAACAAGGACAAGTGCAGAGTCCTGCACTTAAGACGGAAGAATCCCAAGCACAGCTACAGACTGGGGACCGACGAGCTAGCCAGCAGTTCTGCAGAAAAGGATCTGGGGGTTTCAGTGGATAAGAAGCTGGATATGAGTCAGCAGTTTGCCCTGGTTGCCAAGAAGGCCAATGGCATATTGGGCTGCATTAGTAAGAGCATTGCCAGCAGATCTCAGGAAGTGATTATTCCCCTCTATTTGGCATAGGTGAGGCCGCATTTGAAATATTGTGTCCAGTTTTGGGCCCCTCACTACAAAAAGGATGTGGACAAGCTGGACAGTGTCCAGTGGAGGGCAACAAAAATTATTAGGGAACTGGAGCACAAGATTTATGAGGAGAGGCTGAAGGAACTAGGCTTATTTAGTCTGCAAAAGAGAAGAATGAGGGGAGATTTGATAGCAGCCTTTAACTACCTCAAAGGGGGTTCCTGAGAGGCTGGATCTAGGCTGTTCTCAGTGGTAGGAGATGACAGAACAAGGAGCAATGGCCTCAAAGTGCAGTGGGGGAGGTCTAGTTTGGATATTAGGAAAATGTTTTTCAATAGGAGGGTGGTGAAGCACTGGAATGGGTTACCTAGGGAGGTGATGGAATCTCCATCTTTAGAGGCTTTCAAGCTGCAGCTTGACAAAGCACTGGCTAGGATGATTTAGCTAAGGTTTGTCCTGCTTTGAGCTGGAGGTTGGACTGGGTGATGTCCTGAGGTCTCTTCCAACTCTAATATTCTATGATTCTATGCTCCATTCTTCAGATATGGCTTAGAAAACCTATGGCCAGTCTTCTTCCCAACAGGAAGAGATGTGCAACAATAGGCTCAATTTAAGGAACATTGAGCAAAATTATTTGGGTCATTATGCATTACAAGTTAAAGTGATTGTCCACTTCTACAGGAAATTGTGCAATTTATTTATATAGCAATGTCAGATATAATCTTCTTTGTTTCATTTGTGCCCTGCTACGATTGTCTCACCTTACAGGGGGAATGTCTTCACAGGGAAGTTCCTGAGGGAGCAATACTGTACGTTAATAGCCTGTGTTATAACAGCCAACACAAGAAAACTGAGCAGGGAGCATGGTCCTATGAACTGTTCATGGAAAGTGCAAAGTATTCTTAGCTCTTTTTGGAGCCAATGGGATTTGAGGCTCCTTTGCACTTCAGAAGAGGAACTTGGAACCTTACAGGATCGGGGCAATGGGTTGCATACATCATATTACTTATGCAATGTGTGTAAAGGGCAATTCCTACTGGTGGCCAAGTCGTAGTCATACTTTTCTCCAATGTCAGATCATTTTCATTCTAAGTAGAAAGAAACACTGTCATCAAGAGTGAGATGCTGTGATACACTGCACCCCATGTACACCCTTTTGGTGTGACTGTGTATCATTTATTTTCCCACTTATAGTGTAACTGTGTATTGTTTAATGCAAAGTATGTCATGTATGGTGTTTATAAAATGCTCATGACATACTGAACTTTATTGTTATAGTAGTATGTTTGTTGCCGTGTCATATGTGTGGATATGAAACTCTGCTATGTAATATTCCCAAGTATGTGTCTCATGGCTTGATGCAGATCGAAGCAAAACCCTCCAAAAGCAGAAAGGTAGTTCAAGGCTCTCTAAGGCATACATAAAACAACCCAGCTCTTCCAGGAACAATGGACTAGTTAAGCATCGATAAGGGGATGCTCATTGACTCACATGGAGGAAGCCATGACGGACATTGGCTGTCACCTGACCACAGAGGCGGGCAAAGGAACATGTTAAAAGAAGAGATGTTTTGCAATCTGGAGCTCTCTTTTCCACTTCCATCTACAAAACAACATCAAGCAACTGGAGGACTATCCACAGGGGTTAAGCTTAGTTTAGAATGCGATTTGCTTTTATTTCATGCTGATCAAATCTGACGTATATTCCTGTGACTTATAATCACTTAAAATCTTTCTCTACTGAATACAATTATGTTTGTTTTTATCAAAAGCAATGCATGTGGTCTGGGTGTGTGTAGAGACTCCATTTACAGTGTCAAAACTGGTGAATATCAATTTCTTCAAAGTTCTAATTATGAACTTCCATTGTTCATTGGGCATTGCAACTGAACATTGCAAGACAGGATTTCGTAGGGATGTATCTGAAACTGGGGGTGTTTTCTAGATTCATTCTATTGCATAATCCCATGAGTGGCTGGTCAGGAGCGCTTACTTACTTAGTTGAGGGCCACATGCTTGCAGGAGTGGGGGTTCACACAATGAGGCGGAGCAAGACAGGCTCCAGGAGTGAGGGATTGTGGTTACACAGCTATTCACTAGTCCAGATAGCAGAGGGGAACATCACAGATGCTTAATTGTGGTACTCTTGTTCACGGGTACAGGGGTGAGATGAGTACCAAACCTGGGGGGGGAAGGGGAGAAGAAGAAAGAATTTTTCTCCACTGCATATTGGAATTTCTTGGCCTTCCTTTGTAGCTTGTAACGGTTTGTTAGCAGGATGTGGGGCATAATCCATATGACTGACTGCTCTGTGGGTATGCATATGCTAAACAATCTGTTCCACACTGTATTGAGCTGTGACACTCTGAGTATGTTTCCTAGACCTGAAGAAGAGCTCTGTTTAAGCTCACAAGTTTGTCTCTTTCACCAACAGAAATTGGTCCAATAAAAGTTATTACTTCACCCACCTTGTTTGTTCTGTGGGTGGCAATGAGTGGGCTCTGTAAATCAGCGCATGCCGGGGAGTATATCTGCGTGGGCCATCCTCTTTGACAAATGCCACATGCAGAGATGGTAAGGATGGAACCATCTGGAGTTATCTGTGCAGGCATCTCCTCTGTTCCTCTGCTGTTTCAGAATCTATGCTTCTTGTTCTAACACTTCTCCATATCAGGCCAAGAGTAGGATTTGTAATACCTGTGACTGTCAGTGTGACAAATCATGAGCAACTTGTATATCAAGGCTTTGTGCTTCTACTTTCCCAGAGAAAAGGAGGCACATGCTTGAGAATCAGCAGAGGTAGGGGGAGGTGGAATGGGAAGAATAAGTTCTTAGGTCTTGTTTCTGGTCTGATGTAGC
The DNA here is from genome assembly GCA_007922155.1 of Mesoclemmys tuberculata. Lineage (NCBI taxonomy): Eukaryota > Metazoa > Chordata > Testudines > Chelidae > Mesoclemmys > Mesoclemmys tuberculata. The sequence continues at coordinate 2,742,558 of ML675690.1, read as the reverse complement.
TGCACTGGGAGAGGAAAAAAAACTAGTGCAGACATGCTGCACCAGTGCAAACCACGGCAAGCTGGTGCAGTGCATCTAACCCGAGGCATAAGAGACAATCCCTCAAATGGAAAATTTAAAAAATTCCTGCCCAGCATACACTGAGGGAATGAATTGCCATCTGTGGCCCAGCAGAAAAGTGGACATGGATTAGTTTTCTAAGGCACGTTGTTAGCTCTGGATTTACTCAGCAATATAGGTTTCAAGTAGAAGTGATGATATTCGTTTAATGTTAAAGGCAAGCTCTCCGCCAACAGGACAAAGGGCCAAATGTCCTCAAGACTCACAAATAGTAGACAAGTCCCCAGACCTTCCACATAGGAACAATTAAAATAATTAAATTCTTAATGGTGTCTAACTCTTGAACATCATTGCTGGTCAAAGATGGTGAAAACCTGTTACTTAGCTGTTGTAGCCTTTGCCATTTACCTAAGGAATTTAGTAATTACTTTCCAGGATTGATTTGACAGTGGAATCTGGACTGGCTTAAAGATATGTGACAGAATAGGGCCATATATTTAGGTACAAACCACTGAATTTAATTCTGCTGTCCCTTGTTGTATTACCCATGACCTACCACAGAATTGCCTCTATTCTCTGTCCCCTTCCGGTTCCCAAATGGTAAATTGAACTTAGGGCAAGTCAAATGTCCACTAAACTTCTGCTGGTTGAAGTTACTGGTATACAAAATTCCTGGAGGCACAAACATTCACATTAGAGGGTGAGAGACATTCATAAATTCTTGGACAAATCTGATTTCTTACTTGTATGTGGCAGTGATACAAACACACAATATAACCTCATGAGGCAGCCTAAGCATGATGGCCACCCGTTGTCCATCCCCATGGAGGAAGGCAACTGTGACTCATGGGAGTCATCAGCGGACAAGGTGAACGGAGAAGACACTGTGCAGGTAAATGAACAGAAAGAAGTGATGGCTGAGAATGGGACATAATGGGGTTAAGAACCGACCCAGGATTGCATAAATCTAAAAGAAAAAACAAGTTGTCAGGTCTTACAGCTGTGTCTTTGCTGAATATCTCTCAACAGCTTGGCAATGCCTTTCTAGATGCCTTAAAGAGCCTAGCTATCATTAGCCTTGTGGGAGTAAATCTATCATCTATCAGCTGCTTTTGCTTGTTTCTGAGACACAGACCTCAAGAGGAAAATCTGGAAAAGAACAAAATGAAAGAATGAGCTCCCTAATGGTAAGGGTCATGGCATCCTTTTTCACAGGTGGTGTAAAAGGGTGTGTTAAACCAGGTGATTAATAAAACTTGTTTAAATTTGTCAACGTGAATGTGTCCCCTCCATACTCATGTTAGTAAAAGATGTTACAAGTAACAGTCATGTCTACACAGATGGCTCTTAAAGAAAATGTATTACATCCCTGGGGGAGTTGGGAGTTTTGGTCAACCCTCTTTTTCAAACAGTCAAAAAGCATAATAAAACTTTGAACAGAAGACAGGTAACAGCTTGGCTTTCGGACCAGGATGCTTATGCTTTACACAAACTGGCTCGAATACATTTAAAAAAAAAAAGACTGCTGTTTCACATGTCGATGCACAATGCTAGGCTGATTTGGTGGATATACAATGGTTCTCCAAACACAATAGTCATTTTAAGTACATCTTAACAGTGATAGACATTCTATCCAAATATGCCTGGGTCTTAGGCCTAAAAAACAGGATGGGCGGTGAAGTATCCAAGGCCTTCAAAGCTATTTTCAGTGAAGGTCACGTGCCTCAAAAATTACAAACCGTTTGGGAAAAGAATTTTTAAACAAACCTTTAAGCAGATTGTTAAAGCAAGATGGTGTTCACCTAATAATGAAGTCAAAACGGGGCTTGTGGAATGATTTAAAAGAACTTTAAAATCTAGAATGTGGAGATATTTTACACCCCACAACACCTTTCAATATATCAACATACTACCCGAGTTTATAGAGTTACAACCGGAGCTTTCACAGAACTAAATGTACCAGATCCATTGATGTTAACCCCTCAAAATCTCTGAAAGTGTGGAAAATGGTTTACAGAGACGGTTTTAAAATAAAATTGGTTGTTATCCCTTTTAGAAAAGGCAACCATGTGAGACTATTTAAAACCAAAGGAGCTTTTGAAAAAGGTTATGAACAAATGTTTACTGATGAGATATTCATAGTGGATGAAGCCTTAACCTGTATATCAATTAAAGATTATGAGGGCGAGATAGTTACTGGATCTTTTTACCCTGAAGAATTACAAAAAGTTTACCCCTAATGGGATAGGATTTACAGGATTGAAAAAGTTCTAGCGAAGAAAGGCAAAGGGAGAAAAAAGCAGCTCCTGGTGAAATGATTGGGGTGGCCCAATAAGTTTAACAGCTGGATGGAAGCTTCTCAACTCTGGCATTTAGATGCGAAAGAAAATGATTACTCCTGCAAAGAGAGAAAAAAAATAAGCAATGGCGGCTTTTACAACACTTTGCCCAGCAATGCCAGCTCTAGGGCTTTTCCCCAAACACCAGCTCAAACTTTACCATACAGCTAATAAAGCCATTGGATCTCCTGGGTGCCTGGGAGGCGGGGTTAGTGGAAATACAATACCCACACAGCTGGAACAGTATCAATGAAGATATCCATTTCTAAATCACCTTTGGAAATAAGAAATGGGGTTTCATCCTATGATGAGGTCATTACCCATCCATACCAAATTACTGGATCATATGAACTTTACCGTGGTTCATCATCCTGGGCTGCCTAAGGTGGCCATGGACTACAACCCTGAGAGTAGAAAAGTTAGACTTAAATCTATGGATGTTGTTCTTACATTTTCTACTGGTGGGAAGCTAGCTAATATTCTGGGTTTGGGCCCAAATCACAGCATCCAAAAAATCCCCTTCTTGGCGGAAATCACAGGGGTTTTCAACTCCTTGTATCTGTACATGGACTTCATGGAACACCAGTTTGTGGGGGGCTTTTCTGTTCCCCTGTTAAGATGTGTTCCTGTCCAAGTAAGGAACAACAAGTTTCTCACCATCACCTACAATAAACTGCATTATTTCTGTCAGTAAACATGAAATCAAAACCATAACCATTGAAATAAATACAGTCCAGAATAGATACATCTCGTTTCACTTTGGCAAGGTGATCGTCAAGCTGCTCCTGCGTTCCCAGAGAGAGTAAGGTTTCTAAAAAGCAAAACACTATGGTGACTCTAAAAACTTACGGCAACCCCACTGTCTACAGCAACTATTACAAAGCCTAGTTTGGATACACCCTTCCTGGATCTCATGGGGCCCCTGTGATGTAGGGGCTGGTGTAGGCGGAATATTCTGTAGCCTCTTTCAAAAAGCCGTACTGCTTTTGAAGAGGAGGCTAGAGATTACTGAACCCCACATGAAAACCGCCACTCAAAATATTATCCTGCACTGTTCTGGAGAAGGTGGGGAATCCATCTGCACAAGAAGGATGGGGGATGATGTACATTAAAAGTAGGAAGAGAACGAGAAATGCATCATACTCGTGATGCATGGTTCCCTCTAAACCCTTTAAAAGAAGGGCTTTGATGCATAGTGTCAGCTATAAGTGAAAGACCAAGAAGAAGCGTGGGAGAAAGAAGAGATGCTCTCCACCTGGTAAAAAAGATATATTTTAATCAACATGGCTTTTTTTAACTGTGACTCAGAAGAATGCACCAAATCCTAACTAGACTTGTTCCAAGTAGCCCCTACACAGATCAGCATTGGGAAAGGCATCTACATCGCAATGCCTCCTCTATCGTCCATTATGGAGACGGACCACATTGCCTTTTTTATAGCAGGGAAAGTCATAGATTATATGGATTTAAACCACATGCTGCTGCACCTTTGTTGCAGGTTTGTAAAAGGAGATGGAACCAAACTCATCAGAGAAGCCGAGGTGGGCTGGTGAATTACCCCATGGTGTCTATTTTCAGTCAGTTTGATGTCACGCTGGGAGACCACCTCATAATCCAAAGCAACAAGTGTGTTACTCTTACAGGGCCTTTATAGAATCAGTGCTCAATTGTACCCATGACATCCTCACCACACAATTTTTCTTCAGCCTGTTTTACAAAATCACTCCCGGACAACACGAAGCAATGGAGCTGGATGTGGGAATCTGGGGTTTGTGAGGCAGGCAAATCTGACGGCCCTGAGCAGGATGATAGAGCTGTTGTGTCATCTACAAAGTAACTTGTTTTTCAAGAAAAACTTTTGTTGACCAGCATGGATGTGATAATTAAACTGACACACAGTAATGACGTTTTCTGCTTAATGGATGATGCGACTGAAGGCTTTAAACTGCACATTGTATTAGTGTCCCTTTTTGTGAAGAAAGTGGGCGACCCCGGGTGGCTGTCTTTCACACACGGAGGCCCTGTTAAATGCTAAATACCCTGTGGACCATGTGGGAATGAAAGTGTTTAGCATCCCCGCAGGAAGCAGGATCAGTAACCAGGAGAGCCTATTCCTGGGACACTTACCGAAAATGCTTATCCTAAGGTTTGTGGATAATAATGCCTTCAGCAGAAGTTATGCTCAAAACCCCTTTCACTTTAAACATTACATTTTTAATTTTGTGGCCTTGTATGTGGATGGTGTACAGATATCAACCAACCGCTGCAACCAGATTTTGAGGCCAGGCACTGCATGAGAGAGTCCATTAATCTGGTACATACAGCTGGTAAACACAAGAAGGCGCATTCTCTGTTAATTGATGGTGTGGAGTTTCCACAGTGTTACACCTTGTTTGCCTTTGATCTGTCTCCCAACCAGTAATGTGCCGATCATTATTCCCTGATTAAAACCGGGAACCTGAGAGTGGAAATACATTTTCTGAAGGCTTTGGTGGTCACCATCAATATGATTGTGTATAAGGTTTTTGACAACATCATAGAGATAAATCAGAGAAGAAACATGTTTGATTACATGTCAATATGGACACCATGCAACTCTCATGTGTCTTATTGGAGGACTCTTACATGAAAGAGAAATTCTTAGACATGTTCCCTTGAAATTGGCTGTCTGGTGGCAGGTTATCTCAGAGACCCATAGGTTTGGTGGTCAACATTCATTCACACAACCAACTGGGTGGACACTGGCTCACCTTCTACCTGACGGAGTGTAACCATGGAGAGTTTTTTGACTCATCCAGGTACCATGAACAGTGTGTTGTTTCCTAGAAGTATTATGAAATTTGTTAATAAAAATGACACCAACATTGCATTTCTTATGAGACGATTAGGAACAACCTTGATGTGGACTGCACCGTCAGCAAGTTTGCATAAAATACTAATCTGGGGGGAATGGTAGATACACTGGAGTGCAAGAATAGGATACAGAGTGACCTAGAAAAATTGGAGGATTGAGCCAAAAGAAATCTGATGAGGTTCAGCAAGTTTGAGTGCACAGTCCCACACTTAGGATGGAAGAATCTCATGCACTGCTACGGACTAGGGACTGACTGGCTAAGCAGCAGTTCTGTGGAAAAGGAGATGGGGGTTACAGTGGACAAGAAGATGGATATGAGTCAACCTTGTGCCCTTGTTGCCAAGAAGGCTAACAGCATATTGGGCTGCATTAATAGGAGCATTGCCAGCAAATCGAGGGAAATGATTATTTCCCTCTATTTGACACTGGTGAGGCCACATTTGGACAATTGTGTTCAGATTTGGGCCCTCCGCTAAAGGAAAGATGTGGACAAATTGAGAGTCCAGTAGAGGGCAACAAAAATTGTTAGGAGGCTGGGGCACATGACTAATGAGGAGAAGCTGAAGGAGCTAGACTTATTTAGTCAGCAGAAGAGAAAAGTGAGGGAGTATTTGATGGCAATCTTGAAGAGGGGTTCCAAAGAGGATGGAGCAAGGCTGTTCTCAGTGGTGACAGATGACAGAACAAGGAGAAATGGTCTCAAATTGCAGTGGGAGAGGTCTAGGTTGTATATAAGGAAAAACATTTTCACTAGGAGGGTGGTGAAGCCCTGGAATGGGTTACTTAGGGAGGGGGTGGAATATCCATTTTTAAAGGTTTTTAAGGTGTGGCTTGACAAAGCCTTGCTTGGGATGATTTAGTTGGAGTTGGTACTGCTTTAAGAAAGGGGTTGGATTAGATAACTTCTTGAGGTCCCTTCCTACCCTAATCTTCTTTGATTCTTCACAGCTGAAGATGTGAGGGAGATTCCCAAACCCGAGCCATTCTTGTTAGGTAATAAATCTGAGAAAATGTTCCAGATTGAGATGTCATTAGAAGAGGTTTTGGAACAAATTGATAAATCAAACAATAATAAGTTACCAGGACCAGATAGTATCTACCCAAGATCTCTGAAGGAAGTCAAATGTGAAATTGCAGAACTACTAACTGTGGTATGTAACCTATCATTTAAATCAGCTTTTGTGCCAGATGACTGGAGGATAGCTAATGTGACGCCAATTTTTAAAAAAGACTCTAGATGTGATCCTGGCAATCACAGTCCGATAAGCCTAACTTCTGTACCAGGCAAACTAGTTGAAACTGTAGTAAAGAACAGAATTATCAGACACGTAGATGAATATGGTCTGTTGGGAAAGGGTCAACATGGTTTTTGTAAAGGGAAATCTTGCCTCATCCGTCTACTAGAATTCTTTGAGGGGGTCAACAAGCTTGTGGATAAGGGTGATCCGGTGGATATAATGTAATATACTTAGATTTTCAGAAAGCTTTTGGCAAGGTTCTTCAGCAAAGGCTCTTAAGTAAAGTTAGCAGTCATGGGATAAGAAGTTCCTCACCTGGATCTGTAACTGATTAAAAGATAGGAAACGAAATAAATGGTCAGTTTTGCAAATGGAAAGAGGTATAAAGTGATGTCCCCCAGGGATCTGTACTGGGACCAATACGGTTCAATGTATTCAGAAATGATCTGGAAAAAGGAGTAAACAGTTAGGTGGAAAAATTTGCAGATGATACAAAACTACTCAAGTTATTACTAAAGTCCAAAGCATATGGAGAAGAGTTACAAAGGGATCTCACAAAACTGGGTGACTGGGCAACAAAATGGCAGATGAAATTCAGGGCTGATAAATGCAAAATAGTGCACATGGGAAACTATAATCCCAACTATACATAGAAAATAATGGGGTCTAAATTACCTGTCACCACTCAAGCAAGAGATCTTGGAGTCATTGTGGATAGTTCTCCGAAAAGATCCACTCAATGTGTAGCAGCAGTCAAAAAAGCTAAATGAATGTTGGGAATTATTAGGAAAGGGATAATAATAAGACAGAAAATATCGTATTCCCTCTTTATAAATCCATGGTAAACCCACATCTTGAATACTACATGCAGATTGGGTCTCTCTATTTTGAAAAAGGTATATTGGAATTAGAAAAGTACAGAAAAGGGCAACTAAAATTATCAGGAGTATGGAAAAGCTTCCATATGACGAGAGATTAATAAGACTGGGACTTTCCATCTTGGAAAAGAGATGACTAAGGGGGATATGACTGAGATCTAGAAAATCATGACTGGTGTGTAGAAAGTAAATAAGGAAATGTAATTTACTCCTTCTCATAACACACGAACTAGGGGTCACCAAATGAAATTAATAGGCAGCAGGTTTAAAACAAACAAAAGTATTTCTTCACACAATGCACAGTCAACCTGTAGAACTCCTTGCCAGAGGATGTTGTGAAGGCCAAGAGTATAATGGGGTTCAGAAAGAACTAGGTAAATTCAGGGATGATAGGTCCACCAATGTCTATTAGCCAGCATAGGCAGGAATTGATGTTTGGCAGAAGTTGGCAATGGGCAATGGGATGGATCATGTGATAGTTACCTGATCTATTCATTCCTTCTGAAGCACTTGGAATTGGCCACTGTCGGAAGACAGGATACTGAACTAGATGGATCATCGATCATTCTTATATGTTCTTATATAGAGAGAGTTTGTTCAAATTCTTCCATGAGAATTTGCAGGGATAATTCAGAGTAGCTCTGGAGAACTCAGTCTTGCAACTTAGACTTTCCCTGACAACATTTATGCAGATCTGATACTGTAATGATCAGGGCCAAAAGATGCTTTATAGCCGAAGTCCAGCTGATAAAATTCTTGTGAGCAAACCATCATGGGCATTCCTCGGATGAAGAATAGGAGACGTATATCATTGCTTTGAAGTAAATTTCTCTTTCCTAGGTTATAACTAGTTGCATTCATTAGCATAAGGCAATTAATCCTTCAAATAGTTCATAGGTAGTTTACTACAAAGTGCAAAGAGAAATAAAGAATGATATTATTAACTACAAATTCCATCTAAATTTTAATCTCCCTTTTTTATCTCTGAATCAATAGAATATAGTAATGAAATATTATAGACAGGAACAGAAGTTTAGCATCTACAAACTAATTAGATCACACTGTTAAACGTCTAACAAGATATAGGCACACAAATAAATACAATTAATATCTCCTTCTGGTTCTCTAACAATGCAAGCCTACATATCAGGAACTCTAGTCTATTTAACATGGCTTTGCTATCTATAGGGAATGGGCCTGTTTTCCATTTTAATATTCTTCTAATGTGTCTGTACGGGTTGTTTTCACAACATGCAGTGTGCTGGTTGCTTAACTCTCAATGGCTCACACCCAGCATAAAAGCTTCATGTTTTAAAAAGATGTTTTCTTCTTGATTATTTTAACAACAGGCTTAAGTGTGACAATAACCACATAAAAATATCAACAGAGGTGGTGCAAAAACAAACATTACTGGCAATTTCCAAGTAAATTAAGTGCCACAAAGCAAGACTCAGCCACTTTTACTCACTAGGATCAGTGCATAGCCCCCATTGAAGTCAATGGCATTACTCATCAGGTATTGTACGACATGCTGTGCTTAAGGGTCATCTGACCCAGATGCTGGAAAAAAAAATTGAAAATTTTCCTAAAAAACAAACTGCTTTATTTTTAATGAAAATTGAAAATTTGGAAAATTTCACCCAGCTGCAGCCCAGAGTACAGCTGAAGCTTTCCAGTATTATTCACTTTCCAAAGGCCTAGATGGATCCATCACCAATCTCTCGCTCCGAATGGTTCCTATGCCTTCATACTCTCCTGATAAGAAACCGAGTGCTAATATTTAGGTGTAAAATCAGAATACTCAAGAGATCCACAGCATGAGTGATGACCCAATCCAGACACTTTCTAAATAGGTGGCTACCTCTCCTTTGCCACTACTTACAAAGCAGCAGAGACATATTGAACTGCATACCGATTACCTTTATGGGAACAGAATACATCAGATTACCATTTATAGAAGTTATTGAAAAGATTGTTATTGCTTCTTGCAAGATAAAGGTCAAGAAGAAAGGGATTACTTTATACCTGCAGAGATGAGGGTTTTTATATTTTTCCCTCTGTGGAAAGTGCAGTGATTCAATACAACTTAATTTAGTGATTCAATACGAGTAAATTAACCTATTGTTAAAAAAAATATAATTCATCCCCATGGTACATTAAAAATGAATTCTCATGACATTGTATTTGCATGGAAGACGTGAACAGGGTACCTTGCTGGTAACTCCAGTTTGGTGTATTATAAAAAGTGTAATGTGTTGCATACTGTAACCAATTACTATGGGTTTATTCATATTACAATAGAGCCCCAAAGCTTTTTCAGGTTCAGGACCCCATTGTGTGAGGCACTGTAGATATATGACAAGGTGGTCGCAGCCCTGATGATGTCCCAGTCTAATTTAGAGAACAGCGGTTCTATATTATTCTCATTGAAGACCCCCATTGACTTCAGTGGGCTTTGGAAAAGGCCATGAATCTGAGTGGTAAAGCACACTGCTACCATGGTCCAGATTCTGCCCTGATGTATACATCTTATGCAACTTCGTCACAGAACATGGTCTCAGGAGGATACTCATCTTACTTCTATAAGGCCAAATCCTACAGTCTCAACATGGGCAAACATTCCTATTAAAATCTATGGGATTTTTGCCCAAGTAAAGGATTATCACAGAGGCCCCTTCACACTGTTTCCTCTGAGAGGCAGCACAGGCATGACAAAGAATGTATAAGCTTTGTATCTCACTGCTCTCATTAGAGTCTTTGTTTTACCTGAATGGAACTCATTAATTCTGTGAATTTACCTTATCTGTCCATCTCCCCATTTCTCCAGCTTCACATTTAAGCCTTTCCTTTTTAAAACAAACAGCTTTGCCTATTGGACAGACTATATTTGGAATCTGAAGGACTTTTGTATCACAAGGCTGCTTACAAATTCTAGCCAAAGAAGTATGGAGTCCAGCAGCATTTTACACACCAAAAGCCTGGAAGTTTCTGAAGTATAACATTTTTCAGCAGGTTGGTAAAATGACCCACGTGGCCTTTTAATCCCCAATTTACTATGATCTCCACAGCGCCATAGGTATTCATGGCACTCTACGGGCAAATCAAAGAGAAAGAGAGCTCCAGCTGGTGTAACTCAGTGAAGCTTAATTGAAGTCAGTGGGGCTCAGTTTACACCAACTGAAAATCGAGCTTCCCAAAGTCCCAGTCCCTAGAAATGTACAATCTGAGGGGCAAGTTCAGCCCTCAGATATTTAGGTACCAATGACTGTAACATGATGTGTGTGTTGTGTATTGAGATGCCGCACTTTGGCACTAAGCTAGTTATAGCACAGCAAGGGAGAATGAAGAAAGGGAGCAGTGTGGGAAGAATGAGAGAGACAAGAGTAAGAAAACAGAATTCATGCTTTAGGGGCATGCATATCTTGTGAGCACATCGGAAATTGTTTAAATTGATTTTAGGGATAGATTTTTATTTTATGACACAGATCATTTAAGATCCTGCCAGAGGGCAGGCGCTATAGTGTGATGGCCATCACTGACAAGCCCCGAGTCTCTGTGCGAGACCTGAGTTTCCTTCATATTATTATCACTATAATTCATCATGTTTATTACGACAGTGCCTCAGGGCACGCCCAAGAATGGAGTTTCATTCTGCTAGGCAGTGTTCAGAAACAGAGTAACAGACGCCTTGCCTTGAAGAGTTTACGGTCTAAATAGACAAGTGTGACAATCACCCCAATGGGAAAATAGGGAGTCGGACCCCAAAGAATAAGCAATTGAATCAACTCATTGAATACAATAATATTGTGCCATAAACATGCATGAGGTAAGGGCTTTTAGGAAAGCTGGTCTCACAGTGATGGTTAATATCTTTGTGAAGCGTATGTACTAACACTATAGGAGGAATTATGGATACTCATTGCTATTATGCCTTAAAGTCTGTGACCTACCAAACAAAGGGAGAAATTGGTTTTTCTCCCAGCCAGGAGGGAAGGCAACTGTCTCCTTGTTTTTAATGTAAATTAAGCATTGTGGAATTCAAACAATGAAAGCCTCATTTACATACAAGTCAACAGCGGGATCGGAAGGAAACAGGAAGGAACAAACAGCAGGGAAGAACTACTTTATCTGATGACACATTTCAAAGAAGTACATGTCAAAGATTTTCTGGACAATAAAAAGAAGGGGAGAGAACCCTTGGGTGTCCATCACTTACAGGACAAAAGGGTCAGGACCCTCTGATTCTGTGATTGGTAGATTCTCTGGCATCAGGGGCTTGATCTAAGTGAGAAAGCGGCTTAGGCAAAGGTTGTAGCTTGCTAAAGCTAATTTTTAGGCACTAGAAAGCATGTAATGTTTTGATTGTAACCGTAGCTGTCTCTCTTTTTTGCTTAGTATTGCTTAAATCTCTCTGCTTTGTTAATAAACTTATTGTTAGTTTTACTACAAACCCTCTCAGTGCTGTGTATTAAGGTACAGTGTGTGTCCTCATCTGGGCTAACAGGCTGGTGTGTGTGTCTCTCTCTCTGGAGACAGCTGACAATAATTTCTGCTAGTGTTCAGAGAGAGGGACTGGTCACCATAGAGAGATGTCTCTGAGGAACTCAGGAAACGGGGCCAGGGCTTAATTTGTGCCAGAGTTTGCCATTGCTGAGCCCCAGCACCTCTAGGCTTGCTGGATCAGTTATAAATGTAAAAAAATTGCTTGAGCCCCAGCACCTAATTGCTTGAGCCCTAGCACCTCTTTCATTATGAAATAAGCACTGACTGGGTTTCACTGAATGTTACCTCATTGGCAAGGTTTGGACTGGCAAAGTCTTGAGGTGTTTGCCAGTAGACTGATATAGCAGACAGCTGTCATAAAGTTTAATGGCCAACAAAGCTCTCGCTTGATCAGGAAGAGAACTCACTCAGTGCCTTATGGTTCTGGACTCCCTGAGGAAAGTGTCACTATGAGACAGACACGGTGTGCGGGTTGGGACATAACTGCAGCTGTGTGGAGAATGGAAATTCAGGCGCGCATAGGCTTTTTAAGATTTTGAACTGTGACTTCATTCCCCATCGGAAAGAAACCTGACAATTTCAAAATGCTCCACAAAGGAAAATTCCAAACAAAAAAAGAAAAAGAAAGGTGGATCAGCTGAAACTTTTTGTTGAGACAAAACTGAAAATATTTTGATTTGATTTTGAGTGATAGTATATACTATGTCATACAAAAAAAGAACAAATTCTAAATGGAAATCATTTCAAGACAAAGACATTGAAATGGTTCATTCCAAAAAATGTTGAAAGGGGATGTTTTGACACTATCAGAACTTATTTTCCCATATTTTCTCCAGGATGTGATTTTGATTAACTTAATGTAACTTTGCAAAGCATTTCAATTAGGAGAGAACTACATTCTCTGATGGAAATTGGTTCCCTCAAAGTTTTTCCGACCAGCTCTAAATATAACACACTTATATATGATGACCGGCAAACGTCATGTTAGTTCCATGACTTTTCCTTTTCTTGGGGTGGGGAATAGGTGAGGTGATAAGATAAAGAGAAAGAGAATGTGAAACCTGTTTTAAGTAACCTCTGAAAGGATCAAAATTATAATTGGTTCTTAATGCAGAGAGTACAGGTTTGTACTCAGCACATCTGGGGATAGTTTGAAGACAATCTCTTAAAGAGAGAAGGCTGCCTATAAAAGTTCATCTTTTGTACCGATTCCACTGTAGATTTTGTATATGTTCTGTCAGTTTCCTTATTAAATAAAAATATCACATTGCTGATGATAACGCTGAAAAGTCAGCCTGCAGTAGTTTCAAGGAATTAATCAGCCTTTTCCTGCTTGTTTCCCCAAGGTGAATGCACACCAAATAAATAAATATGTTTTATGAAAACAAGTGTCATATTTCTTGTATTTTTATTCTCTCTCCGTTGAGTTTAATATCTCCGATTTAGCTTTCTCGCCAATTTGTTGTAATTGTTTTTTCACTACTGGATGCAGTTTCCTGCAATTATTATCCTGTTTGAAACTTAAAAATGTGCATATAATCTCAAGCTTAATACAGGGATCAATGAAAGGGTCCCTGATCCTGCTACTGATTTACAAAATTCACAGCCTCAGCAGCCATATTATTGCAGAAGATTTAGGAGAAGGAAATCCTTGTGCAATTCCATTGGTGGCAGGAACCAGCCATCCTTTTTTTTTTATTAACTATTTCTAACAGTTCACTCGGGATAATTAGATCCTTTGGAAGACGTTCCCTTATTACATGCATTGTATCAGTATGGTTGGGAATTTGCAAGAATCCACAGTGGGTTAAAAAAAATATCTAGTTAGGACATTTTCATAGGTGCAAGGACTACATTTTCACTAACGATATTGCTTGAATTTATTATCCATCACATCTCCAACATGACAACGGTGATGGCTAGCAAAGGGCTAAGTTATCCTGCTTCTAAGATGTTAGCACAAGGCAGAGATTAATTTAGAATGTCTCTCTCATGCTAAAGTGCATCTGCAAGTTCAAGCCAACTGACCTGAGAAGTGATTAAGAAAGAAGAACTGGTAGATGTTGATGTGAATATCTTTTCTATTAGAGATAGGGAAGGTTTCTATGTATGGTACACACGTATGTACCCATTTCAGCCTGACCTATCTCGAAAGCTCTTGGCCCACTTTCTTCCTGCCCAGATGGTAATTGAGAACAGACTGGGTATAACTTATTGCTCTGTCAATATGCTGGATTTGCCCATTCGGGGGGAGGAAAAAAACCCAACCGAATTCCTCAGATCAGTAATAACTTCCCAGCTGCCATATCATGCTATGATGATTTTCTTTTCCCAGACCAGTCATCTATAGAAACCATGTCAGCCAGCAATGAAAGCTAAGCCTGCTGGAATTGAATTCCCTGGCATTTTCTCTTGATAATCCAAGATTCTGTGGGATGCACCCAGAAGGGGCGTGAGTCTTCTTCACTAAAACTCTGCGACTCAGATCAGCCAGTGAAATAGAGATTATTTATTATTATTATTGTTGTTATTGCACAAAGCCTCCAACTCTTTTTTCATCATTATGCTTACTGTAATTCAGGACATCAAAAGCAGTTTAAAGAAAACAAACACATGTGAGCTCTCACTTCTGTCATCAGTACAAATCCAGGATAAAATTTTCAAAAGCATCTAGGTGACTTAGCAGTTTAAGTCCCTTTGTCTTTCAGTGAGATTTAGGCTCTGAAGTGCATAGGTCATTTCCAAGTTGGACCTTAGGCTCCTATGTCACTTAGAAGGCTTTGAACATTTTAACTACTTGCTAAGTTAGTGACACCTGTAAGTAAGTATCTGCTGTCCGCTTGATGTCCTGCGAGAAGAGAATTTTGTGGTCTCCCCACAGTTTCCAGGTGGCCTTGATGGTGTCTGAGTTTGCACAGCACCTAGCACAATGGGGCCTAATCATAACTGAGTCTTTGGGCATATTTACAACAAAATGGGATGGTCTCACTCCAGTTCTTTGTGGAGCCCTTTCCACACACAACACAATATCACCTTTGCCTGCACAAAGAAGCCAAGGACTGAATGAGAAGGAGAACAGTTACAAACGGACGGGGTTGATTTCCCCTGCTTGTATAGGTCTCATCAAGCTACCATGAGTAAAAATAGCAGTGAAACCACAGCACAGCAATGGCAGTGGAGGCACATCTAAGATGAGCCAAGTACATACCTACTGGTTTAGGCAGCTTTCTACATGGCTCGGCTCAGCTATTACCGTGGCTTCACTATTTATAGTGACACTAGCTCCATGAGAGCTAGCGTGAGTTTGAGTACACGAGCAGGGGAATCGCACCACTAGCTTGTAGCATAGACGTAGGGAAAAGGGTGACTGGCCTGCTGCTCGTTCAGTCTTTGGCTTCTTAGTGCAGCCTACAGCTGGTTCCTCCAAAACAATCAGGGCAGGTTTTCCCTAGGAGTGTTTAAAACACCAATCAATAATGCAATAAGTAAATAAATAAACAAATAATAATAATGGAACTAGTATCCCCATTATAAAAACAGGCACCCCTGCAATTGTCACTAAATAGCAGCAACAGGGTCCAGGACTAAACGAGGTCTGGTTTCCTTAGAACTGAAATCCTTAGTTTAACTAACATCATTGGGCTCAATATAGGAGTATCTGGGCTTATAATGGAGTATTTAAGGACCTGTGTTATACAGGTTGTCAGTCTAGATGATCTAATCAGTCCCTTCTGGCCTTAAACTCTATGAAATCTATTACATTAAGTCTGAGCTATGCTTGTCCCTTCGGGTCGACTTAAGGCCCCACTGGCAGGGCAGTAAATGGAAGCTGCTGTTACTGTTGCCCATGCTGTATTTTGCATGCAGACAAGCACAGGACTTCAATCGGCCAGGCTGTCAATCCCCCCGCTGGCCCAAGCACTAAATTCAATTTCTTCTAAAGGAATAAAAAATGCCTAACTACATGGCAGACAGCTCCTCCGTGGATGGGATTTTAGAGAATAGAGGAGGAAAGACAGAGATTCACCAGTATCCACATCCCTGCGGTTGCAGAGTATTTACAGTGGCAGGGGGTGGGTGTTTATAGTTCACACCGTATCTTAATGGAGGAATGATAGATGAGGACAACCTACCCACCCATGGGCAGTTGCAAGGACCACCTCTCCACATGCAAGATCCATGTGGCATCTATAGCAATTGTTTACATGGGCAATGAATACAAGGATAGTATTTTATGTATTTTGGCTTCTTGTAAGGCAATTTCACTGTCAGTAATGAGGAGTCGCCAGCCAGAGAAACTGAACATCTCCCAGTGTGCTCTGGGGGTGGGGATAGAAAAGGCATCTCTTCACAACTGTAAAGCTGATGATCACCTTAAACGTACACGTGCAAGTGGGGATCACCATGTTACTGAAACTGGACATATAGTGATTTGTTTTCTTTAGCCTGTATCAGATTTACTACCTTCTTCATTTTACACTAACGTGTCTCTCATTTCATTCCTGCCAAAAATACAAAAATAAAAGTAAAAAATCCTGCATCCAAACACAGAAATGACTCAAAAAACATTTGGAACCTCTCTTGAATGGTCATTAACCTTCTGCACAGCATTCTTCTTTGGCCCATGGCTCCAGTTCACACGTTCTGCTCTGCAGTTCCCCTCTATCAGATAAGTGCTGTATATGCTGGAGAGTGGCATTCAGGAGCGGAGTGGAAAATGACCCCCATGTAGCTATTTTAAAAAGACTTTGCCTTTGAAGTGCTTTTCCCCAGCGGCTCAGGGTAATGAAACAAAAATCCAATGAAAACAGCCTTAAAATTACAAAGCTATCCAACAGAGGGGCGGGGGGGGGGGGTGCACATGAGAGAGAGAAAGTCCTACAAGGAAGAAAATGAGGGCCTGACATACTGCCATAGAGCACGGGGGGGAATGGACTGTATCAAAGGCTGTCAGAGCATTCTGCGAACACTCAGCCTCGTTACACTCAATTTCCGTGTGATTACACAGTGTAAACTGGAATAACACTATGGGGAATCAGGCCCAGGAGCCTTGTGAGGTAGCAAACCCCGTATTTACAGAAAGGTTTGCGCATACTGTATTATATTTGTTAGCCTGTCTCAGCCTGCTTGCTTGTCCCATCCTCCTCCTACATCTTGTCTTTTCGACTGTCTTTGTGGCAGGGATTGTCATTTATCATGTTTGTACAGTGCCTAGTGTAACACACACACCAGTGGGTTATTCTCTCATAAAAGGAACCAACCTGGCTGTGGCCAGCAGGTGCTACTGCAACAACAAAGGTTCAATAACTTAGGACACAGTGAGTCATCGGCAGAGCTGGGCACAGAACCCAAGGATCCTGACTTCCAGTCCCCTGCTCTAACCACTAGACAACACTTCTCGAGCCCACATGAATTTACTAGCATAATTTACCTAAGCTCAGCAGAGAAGCCTATCAGAGGGAAAAGATGATAAAACAGAAATGATCACTGTAGGGACAGCAGAGAATTACATAGCTATAGCCATATTCACAAGTTTGAGATTTAAACATACAGGACCTTAACATTTTACATTGCTCAAATCTTATTATTCTGCCCCACATTCCAGAGGTCAGGTGGCTCTGGAACACTGTTGAGTCTTGTCACATTATTTCAACTCACAGTTAAGCAGTGCCATCTGGATAGGCTGATCGTATCACCACTACGCTGAGAGTTCGTTGTTATAGACGCCCATGCATGCCTGTAGAGGCTATAACACTGAGCAGTCAAGCTAAGTGGAAAAAAGTAATTAATTGAAAAGTAATTTTGATAAAAAATGAACATGTTCATGGAAACTATTATTGTAATGATCTTTTCTGAGATTGGAGGTGGGAGCTCCCCCAAAATCAGAAAGTGAAAACTAAGAAATGTTCGGTAAAAAAACTGTGGTTTCTAGTTTTCGAAAGGGAAAATGTTTATAATTCCCATATATATGTTACTTTTCGAGAAAATGGTTGTTAGTTATTTTTTCCTGAAAACGTAATAAAATTCATAGAAAATGTTGACAAAAAATCCCTCAAAAATCACATTTTTTTAAAATTTCCTGTGAAAAAACATTTGCCATTGTCCAGCCAGCTCAAACTATAAGTTTCCATTAATTTCATCATGAAGGTCAAGTTACTGAGAAACAAGTATTAAGGACCAACTACTGCTAATGACTCATTGCTAGAGAGTCCTGTTCTAGGAAGAATAGAAACCTGAAGTCCTAATGATTTTAACTTCAGTGGGGCATATATGGAGAGGAATTTGCTCAAGAAACTGGCTCTCAGACTATCCAGTCTCACAAACCTAAACAAGTACCTTAAACTGAACTTGGAAATAACTGCAAGTCATATTCTGCCTCAGCTAAGATACCACTTCACATCAGCATTGTATATGTGGTTTCTAGCAGCATGTTCACAGAGCAGTAATTCAGAGGCAGAAAACTGATAAAATGCAGCTGTAATTTAAGCATTCATCATCTTTAGGGCCTTGCATTTCAAGCTACAGCACTGGATGGGAGCATGATGAATTAGGTCTCCAGTTCATAATAAACAAATACTTAATCCTAGCATGTCACTGGTTTGTATAACATCTTCCAAATCTTGCTACAATGATAAATTCCATTGGTGCAAATTGTGGCTTTCCCTGTCTATGCTATAGGCTTGCACTGATGCAGCTAAAATTTCCTGTTATTGAGAATCTACTACATAGCCCTTGGTAAGTTGTTCCAATGGTTAATTAACCTCACTCTTAAAAGTGTGTGTATTATTTCCAGTCTGAATTTGTATAGCTTCAACTTTGAACCATTATACATTGTTAATATACCTTAGACTGATAGACTAAAGATCCCTCTTATTTAATTTTTATTTCTCATGTAGGTACCTATTGATTGTATTTCATCAGCATCATCATATGATATGAATACAACATGTGGCTTTTGGCCCAGAGAACAGAAATATTTATTGAACACTTGTTCCTTTTCTCTATTAGTACTGACAGTTCTACCATTTCCACCTAGTAATGAACCAATCAACGAGGCCCGAAGTGTTTTGTAGCCAACAGCATAAAATATTTTCGGTGTCCCCTCCCTCTCCTCAAAAGGGACAAATGAAAAAAACAGAACAAAACAAAACACCACCACTCCCCTAGTACCAAGTATATGTATAATTACTGATTGAGATTTTATTCTGTTTTGCTCATAAATGTAATCAAGTCATGATCGCTGGTACTTAAGCAACCACTAATTTTTAGTTCTGTAATCAATTCCTCTTTATATGTCAAGGTGAGGTCTAATATAGAATTATCCTAGGTCAGAGGAAACACTTTTTGAGTTAAGAGATTGTCATCTATAATTTTTAAACATTTCAAGAATGTTTTAGTATTGCAGCATGTGATCTATAATATATGTCACTCATACAGATGTCCCCGTGATAATACAGACTCCCTACACATTGTAGATAGGTGTATAAGGAGCCCTTCATTCTGTTTGCTCATGTGATTTGGTGGTCTATAGCAGACACCAATTAGTACCCCATCGCTTGCTTTTTTTGTTGGAACACTGATCACTAAGCATTCAAGAACATTTGCTTCCAAGTTGTCGGTGACCAGGAAACAGGTAATGTCATTTCTGACAGAGTGCCTTTGTTCCTCTTTGGCCATTTGGATCTTTTGCAAATGGATTACAACTAAAGCCCTGTGGAGAAAGGAAATTCTGTTTCATGGAGCATCTCAATATTCTGAAATTTGGTTTTGGTACGATTTGGATGAACACCAAAAATTTCAAAATACTCTGGGAACTGCAGAGGCCTGAGGTCTGTAACTAAGAGGCCTTGCAGGTTGCCAAAAAGCCAGGGTCTTTGAAGCACAGATTTCCTGCAGCCTGCCCGGTAGGTTGCTAAGGAGCTGATGGGCAAGCTGGCAGGAAATCAGACACGTTTCCAAGGAATCCTGCCTGCTTTCCATCAGACTTTCATCGACATTCAACTGTCTTAGTGGAATAGTTTGATTTTGATGAATCAACGTTCTCCAACGGAAAAATGTTCCATAACAGAATTTTTGACCAGCTCTAGTTATAACCAGTGATAAACATTCCAATGACACAAATCTTCCCAATGGGTTTTAGTAATACCAGCTATGTTGAATTTATGCTCATAAGTGAACAATTCCAATTCCTCTCGTCTATTACCCAGGCTCCTAGCATTGATGTATAGGCAATGAAAGAGTTTCTTCTCTTCACATCCCTTGGTGCCTTGATTAATTTTGTTCTTGACACCTTGATTTTGTGCTAAATGAGTGTTCAGTTCTTTTTCTTTCTCTCCTTTTGTTGGTTTAACACCTTCCTCACTAGTCCCATGACTAATCTGTCTCCCTGAAAATTGGTTGCCCTTCTATTGAGATGGAGGTCATTCAAATGGACTCCCTCTCCCCAATGAAGGCAGACCAATATTCCACAAAACCAGAGCCTTCAATATCAAGCCACATATATAGCCAGTGGTTCACTTCCAGAATCTTCTGTCTTCCTCTATTTGTGGGACAGCAAGGATCTCAGAAGAGATTACTTGGCAGGCCACTGGAGGAGGAGAATGTCTGAATTTGCTGGAGCAGTCTATGATCTGTAATGGTATCATGTGAAGCAGTGTCCATGCTCATATTCACCATCACTAGTGGAGCTTTGCCTGATGACTCCTGAATTTATTCACTCTCCAATCTTGCACTCACATCCTGGTTCCAGGAAGACAGCATGTTGTCCTGATGTCTCCATCCCTTGCAAATCATCCTTTCAATTTTTCTTATCAATATAATCCCTGATGAAAACTAACAATCTTAGACTCTAAAGAATCCAAGTGAGTCATGCTGGCTATGCAAACAGCTGAAGTGGGCGGGGTGTTTGACATTTCTGAAATATGATAATGAAATACAGTACACTGCAGTGCCTTGCAAGCCAATGGAAAACAAATAGATCTGGTTCTGGCTGTAACCACACTAGGTTATGGGAAGACTACCATTATTGAACTAGCATAGCAAGCAGTTGAGTCCTGGATCCGGCTGCTCCTCCCCTTAGGCTGGGGAAGGGGCCTTTAGCGGTGGGCGGGCTCATGCTTGCCCACCCACCCTGTACTCAAATAGTAGCATCAGTGCAGTTCAGCTGCTCCTGTGGAATGCTAGTATACAGAGGATTTTTACTGGCTTAGAGCACATGTAGACAACAAGTAATCACACTAATGACAAGCAATGGTGAACACCAATGTCCTTTCTACCCCAGCACTGTCACTAGTGCCAGAAGGAATGTAATGGAGGGGGGTTCTTCCTCTCCCTGGTCCCCCCCCCAAAAAAAAGTGACAATAGCAGTACGATGCCCAAGCGTTAAAAAAAAGCTTTTAAAAATACATTTGGAATTATTTGCCTTCTGAATCTTTAGCAACAAGCATGCTTATTTTCAAGCTTATCTCCACAACCAAAAGGGCTACAGGCCTTTTTCAAGGAAAGCTGAGATGTTGAAGCATTCACATGACTTCAGGGCTTTAAGAAAACACATGCATTATCATTGAGAGCTGGCAACACAGTGACAGCCAAGACCCAGGAATCCTTGAACATGCAAGACATTAAAGCGTATTACTAAAGATGAAGCCGCAACCACCCATCCAGTCACACAGCATTTGAGGCTGAAAGCCGTTTCCACTTGAAATATACAGTTCATATTCACATTGCCCACAACATAGCAAGTGCATTTGCTTGGAGCAAGTTGTATCCTGAATTGGGTCAATTGTGCACAGGGGCAGCAATAATGCAGAGTAAAAGCACTGATGTTGCCACTACACCAGTCAGGTGGTCCTCACAAAAGAGAAGCCCAACACTCCAGCGACTGGTCTGAGTGATGGGCATGGTTTTCTGTTTTTCTTACTTTGGAATTACTTCAGTTTCTAATTTAATGCACGTGTTAAGTTCCATCACATGAATCCTTGAGGCTTTTCTTGTTTAACAGATCATTCTAATTATCCATAAGGCACAGGTCCTGCAACTGAGCTGATCGTGAAATATTGTTAGTGAAACATTTTCATGGGAACTTTTTCATTATGAAAAAATAGTTTTTAATCTAAAAACCTAGTTTTGGGGGGAATAAAAAGCTTGGCAAGAAACGAAATTGTTTTTGCAACAAAAACATGGACGTTTCAGAACTGGGCATTTCTCAAGGAAATTTCCATTTTGATGAGAAAGCTATTGTTCCATCGAAAAAGGTTAGAATGAAAAAGGTTTGACTGCAACAGCATGAGGGAGAGTTGTTTTGGGAAAAAGACATCCACCATGCTTACAACTAGCCCCAGTGGCTCATGTGGGCAACACACCACCTTTGCGAAGTTACATTCATTCAGCTGAACACTTGTAAACTGCAGTTCTTTAGTGGACAAGAACAAGCCAGGAAGAAGATTGCTGAGCATCCTGAAGTTAAAGCAGTTTGACTGTCGGCCAGCACAACTGAAATGAATTGTAACATGCCACCATGTAGCAGCCAGCTGCATTGCTGTATTATACCAGCTGTATGTGCTAGGATATAAACAAAATGGACATTGAAATAGCTCCTTATAAAAAGCACAAGAGAAAAAGTGCCGCAAGCGTTACTGTTTTTACCACAGCAGAAAAATGCTACTCAGTTACACTAGATCCCATGTAGCTACCTAGAGCCTTTGTAATATGATAGAAGAGTAACAGGCTATGGATGACTGAGGCTGGTATCTAGTATCCACAAATAGCTTGTCTGCTTGTATTAAGTTGACTCAAAGATGGAAAAGAAGAGAGCAGGAATAGAGGAAGGAGGAAATGGAAGTAGAAGCACAGCTTCAGATAACTCGGGAGTATCAAGGAAGACCCCTGGCCTAGTCTGGTACTGTGCCAGACAGTTCTGATGCTACAGACAATTTTAGAGATTAGAAGGAGACCTTAATGGGAGCAGATTTATCCCTTGTCTGCCTTCTTTTGGGGCTTCTCACACCTTCCCCTGAAGCATCTGGTGCTGGTGACTGGTGGAGACTAGACAGACTCTGCATCTAATCCAGTCTGATAATTCCTGTGCACTGAGAGACTGTATAGAGGTATGCACTTAGTCCCTGGGCCTCAGCTCCCCATCTGTAAAGGCGGCTCATAGTTCCTTTCTTCCACCCTTTGCCTTGTCTATTTGAACTGTAAGCTTTGGGGCAGGGACATTTTACCATGAGTCTGTAAGCGCATCGCAGCCCCCAATCTCTGTTGGGGCCTCTAGCCACTATTGTAATAGAAATAGAGTGGCGCTGTGAACTAAGTGTCTTCTTAGCTATAAGAAGTGTGATTCTGCACAGCACAGATTTACTGTTGTACACCTGGTAAAAGTATGAGCAAGTTCAAGGACACAGAGCAGAGGTCAATCCTGCATTAGAAAGAGCCCTGCTATGCATCTGACATATTATTCCTATCTAGAGGCAGGAGGAAGCTATGTGACATCTCCCCCCTGTAGAGAAGGATTGTCTATGTTCACATCTTTTCAATAATGCCTGTTCTCCATTTTCTTTTTTACCTTGCATACATGGAAGTATGGGAGCAAATGCACAGGGGGCTTGAAGTACTCTATCTTGGTGTAGAGGATTACAGCGGACACAGCCTTATTTACATCCATGCACAGATTATTATTAACACTGTCATGTTACCAAGAAGCTCTAACCATGGACTGGGACTGCACCATGCTAGGTGCTGAACAGACTCCACTTGCACTTACACTGGAGGGCAACACCAAAGAGCATAAGAACTGACACAGAATAGAATTGGCTCAAGGCCAGATGATTTATAATCCATCCACCAAAAATCTTCCTTACTGTAAAATACCTGAACATCCCTTCTCAATTTTGAAGCTGTTGGTGTAGGTCATAGCAATAAAAAGGCATCAACTTCAATAAGCTGAATAGTCAGGTTTTTATTGGAGATCAGCTTGGAATTGAATTCAAATGACATTCATAAAAAACAGGAACTTAACGCCTCCCCTCACCATCACCCCCCACAAATGCAGTAAAAGGCCAAAATGTAAAACAAACGCTGAAGTTCAGAGAATTTGACATCTGACATTTTGCTTGCACATTTGCTAAAACACTTAAAGCTTTAAAGTTTCCCTTTAGTCACAGTGTAATCATACTCTGATGCACATTTAAGATGACCAATTTTAAAATGCAATGATTCCCTGATTTCCCAGGGGTAAGGCACAATACTTTTAAAAGTGTCCCTTTAAGTAATTACAGATTATTGTAATAATCATTTCCTTCTGAGATCTAGTTTTAAGATTGTTCAAGGAGGAAAAAAATATTGGGCTTTATACAATGATGAATAGCCACCACTGCTGTTAATCTAATGACAATTGTGTTCTTGGAGAATTTACTGACAGGCTCTATACATAGGAAGTGTATCTTTGTGTATCATAAACAAAGAGCAGCATTCTAAGTGTCCTTAGTGGTAAAGCATGAAAACTGCTCACTTTATTCTGAAAAAACTCATTAAAGCTCATTCTTAAGCTTTAAAATTGTGTAGTAAAATTTTCCAAGTGCATAATATAATCAATACATTCTTATGGAAGGGGAATTTGCTTCATAGAAATGAGGCACTGGGGAAAAGAGTTTTGCTTCACATTTTTGGAATAGGAGTTGCGGCCATTGCTATACTTTCAATTGCACATTCATCGGTGCCCCGGCGGATTCTGAAGTAACCATTTTCTCCCCATAAGCTTCCCCAGCTGTTTTTCACTATCCAGAACTTCTCACCAGTAGCTGGATCTTTGCCATAGCCCACGAGCAACACAGCATGATTGGTTAACTCAAAGGGGTTGAACTCATCCTGCAGCCCGGTGTGATGGTAGATTCCTTCTTTATAGTGCATGAAATCACTATAAACTTCTAAAGCAACAGCCATTGGCCCATATAAAACAAGTTCAAGCTTCATCAGGGCTTCGTTGCAGCCTCCATAAAACCCTCCAACATAGTGGTACTCAGAGGTATAGTGGTGGTGACAGTTCCGCTTAAGAATACATGGAGAATCGGTGGCTGTGTAAGGAAAACACTCTTCCTCCACCACACCAAAATCTTGAACGTATTTCCCAGCAATGAGGTATGGGAATCCGCCATCACAACCTGAAATAGTCAGAAAACATCTGGTTATTCCTGGGGGTGGGCCATCCCATAGACTCATAGACTCATAGGTAAGAAGGGACCAATATGATCATCT
>ML675690.1:2694468-2717035 GCA_007922155.1 Mesoclemmys tuberculata | reverse complement strand
TGACCTCCATGTCCTTAACTACTTTCTCCCCCTTCTTCCTCAGAAGCCTCATCCATTATTGACCACATAGTAACCACAGCAATTCCTTACATGGAAACAATAACAGTACCCATCTGTTCTTCCTCCCTCTACACACACTTCAGGGACACTATGTTCCCCTCTCCCTAGATGTGCTATGCAGCCTGCTGGCCTTCTCCTAACTCCCCTGGACACCCTGCCAGGTTCCGCCCTCCTCTGCTCCCCCTTGCCTAGACACTCCCTCTCCCTTGCAGGGGGATTACAACTCCAAGATCTTCCTCCAACACAGCCCATTCCCCTACATAGGTTCCTTTTCCTTGTTTCCAGCTGCTTTTTGCAGCCATCCAAAGTTGTTTACAATGAAGAGCCTGGACACCTGTACAAGCAGCTGAAGAAGTAGGAGAGCAGACACTAAATGAGCAGCCAGTCTCTACAGACCACTAGCTAGTGTTCAGCAAACCACTAGTGGTGCAATTCCAATACAATTCCCAGGCATACAGCAAAATTGATTCTAATGACCCTGGAATGATATCTGCATCATGATGGAGTCACAGAAGTCAGCTACCATAAAATGTCCTAAGCCCGTGACACTCAAGAACTAGCCATCTCTTTCAGTCATGAAGGAAACTTGCTCCAATACCTTGAAGTTGCTATTTCACAGCAAATCATCTTTCCACCCCAAGACCACAAAATGGCTTGCAAAAATTGTTGCCAATCAATTAGAAGAGACTGTCAACCCTTGCTCTGCTGTAGTTTCAAAGTCCTTGGAATGGTGTTCCTCCATCTTCCTAATACCGGGGGAACATTTCCGGTGCACTTACCTTGAGAATACTGGCTGCAGGACACAACCTGCTGAGGACTGAAGATTGGTTTCTGGGAATTGTTCGTTCGGATACGAATTCGTGCCTCCAACATGCCCATGGAAGCAAACGCATAGCAGCTGCCGCATGATCCTGAGGAAAACAGGAAATACAATACATCAGTAAACTAAGCAAGACAAGGCAGCTGTCAGGGAGGTTATCCTGCACTACACAGCCTGCTGAATCAAGACAACCCTGCTTTGACATTGTCTACAGTTTGTCAGAAAGTTAGGTCCCAATTCAAGCAAGCTATTTAAATATGCTTAACTGTAAGCACAAAAATCATCCCACTGAAGTCATTATTTAGAAATCACTTTAAGGATTGATGTCTCCTAAGAGGAAGGAGCAAGACACGGAAGTTTTTTAATATAGTTTCTCTTATTAAAAATTTTAAGAATAACTTTTTAATTGTCTAGGTTTAAAAGCTACGTAATTGCTAAGCTATTGCCTCCAAATGGTCATATAAAGAACGTTTGTTAGCATGGTGCAGAGGATGCTCATAACCAATTCTCTGAGATTGCTCTTTCTGAAGCCCTCTCAAGAGATGTACTATGACCTGTGTCAATTGAACTCTGGACATACTAGTCTAGGTATCTTCAACACGTTAGTGTATTTAGAGCCATAGTTTCCCACTGCACCAATATACTCTATTTATACTGCAGTTTTTAAAATAATGGCTTGTTTTGGAGTCTGGTAATGTGTGAGATTTAATATTGTGGATTCTGTGATTCTCTCAAGCAACGTGCAGTCATGCTTTAGCTTTTCAGAATAGTTGTCCTCTGCTGACAGGTAACAGGACAAGTCACCTAGCATCATATTTTACACCAAAATTCAGTGTTGCCTTTTCATTTTAGCTCCTTCATCCCCCTCCCCTCTTGGCATTTCCTGTGATGTAAAAGAACCTTTGAAAGTGAAGTAGCCTCACTGCAGAGGGCGAGTTGCTTAGCTGAGGTCTTTTTCTGACTGACTATCGTCCCTCACCAAGGGCCCCAATTGACTTACCCGCTGTCATGAAACAAAGGAAAATACCACAAAGCTTAAAAAAGGAATGAGGCTTTGGGAACACAAAAGCAAACACCTCATGGCTAAAACCGTGTGTAGGAGGGCATCAAGCAGGCTTATTATAAAAGCAGGACTTTATGAAATTGTACCATTATTCAACATTAAGACGTTGGATGCCTCTCTGGAGAGGAGGGGGTGGAAGCTGCTCTCTGATCAGCCCTGCTGGGCAAACAGCATTCATTCAAAGTGGTGAAAGGTGACACCCACTCTTACACAAGCACAGCATCATTTGCTGATTGGCAAAACCCTAGCAGTTCATGTCTCATTTGCAAAGATACATTATGGCCATTAATGTAACCATTTTGTCCTGGAAGCAATTTAAAAAAAACATTCCCCACTATTAACTGCAGCAGTACACTCTGGGAAGCTCCTAATATCACACCCACACAGAAACAGAATATCATTGGAGATCAGAGATAATTGCGAGAACTGTTGCATGTTTGATGCGCCTCACAAATTCAATTCCAAGTCAATCACAGGCTTAACGGCATTAGATTCCACTCAGTCTATGCAGAAAGGATCATTAAATGATGAAAAATGATTAGAGGGCATAAAACACCTTTAGAAGGTGAGGAATGAGTAGGTCACCTATCTTTTTCCACCTACTCTGGTTGAGAGGAAGATTACAGGAACCAAAGCAGAGAAGACTTACTGAGAATCCTAGCACTAAAATTGGCTAAAATTTGTTACTATGATGTAACTGCTCAATAATATTTCCCCATAGTAGAAATGGAGGGCAATTAACAATTGTCAACAGTGTATCCTCTCAAACTAATCTCTTCTGCAGAAGATACCTAAAGTGGTGGTGGGGGTGTTTCTGGGACAATGACTTTATCAAAGCCTAATTTGCATTAGAGATCTTATTTGTTCTGTTTGCTTCCAGTTTTAAACTGAGACTTGTCTGTTAGGCTGGGTCTACACTGACGGCGGGAAATTCGCCACCGTCAGGTCGATCCAACAAGCGACACAGAAAAACCACCCTGGTAAGTGGCTTAGCGCTGTCTGGACAGCGCGTGGAGGAGACGCCGCAAAGTCGATGGGAGATATGCAAAGGATTTATGTCACTTGCGTATCTCCCGTCGACTGCCGCCGAATTCCGAAGGAAAGTGTAGACCGGGCCCTAAAGTGCTAGTTGGCATTAAAGTTTACAGTAATTCAGTTACTATGCTGAATAGCAAGTAAAGGAAGTTATCTAAGAAAAGGTGCCTGATTATATTGGGGAATGCTGATGTGCTATAATACATATAAAGAAATATTTCAAACCAAGAAAACTGTGGCTGGGGGCCTGCCCTGGCAATTTTGAAGGGTTATCTTCAAAGAGTATACTTTTTTCCTTATGACATTTTTGTCCATTTGGGACACAGGTAGTCATCACATGGTTCTATGCGTGAACATATGGGGTAAATGCATAATCTTGCAGCGAACGCAGCAAATTCTCAACAGCTTAGCATGTGCAAGTTTCTCTAGCATGATTGGCTATTTGGAAACACATGCTTCTTTTTGCTCATGGCTCTCTTATTCTCCAGGGCATTTTCAAACTTTCAGCCTCTAAATCTTAATATTGTGCCATTGTTTTACTAATTACTATTTACAGACGGATGTCTGATGCCTCTGCACATCTACAATACCTCATTATTGTAAAGAAGATGGTTATTTGGTATGTCAGCACTACGCATATTAATGATGTTGTCTTTCGGCTCTGTAGGACACACCAAAGATGCTCATTTCCTGATGCACATGACATGCAAACACTCCACCTGAATTCCTTTAGTGTTTGAAGTGCTTTCTCAACAAAAGGGGATTTACGCAACTCCCATTCCTGAAAACAGCAAAGCAAGATTTCTCATACTAACAACATGTTTAAAATGCTGCTTTCAGGAAGAGGAAGCCTTCGATCTTGTTACATACTGAATGAAGAGGGGATGATACCAAATTTCCTGAGTGAACTGAAGGAAGCATAGGTCTTCACACTGGTTAGCGGTTGATAATCTGTGTAAGCATGTCAATATTTCCTATTACCATTCAGCGATAAATCAGATTGTGAATCAGCTTCCCTACATTCCAGTAATTCCCCTCATCATCCTCCCTCCCCCTCAAAAAATCCTGTTAGGAATTCTTCAGTAAAAAACAACAACAAAAACACACACACAGTCATCTCTCATGCACTGGCAAGGGAGCAATGGTTTAAACAATTTCATTAGATAGCAGCACCCCATTCCATTTGCCTCAAGAGGAGATTTTGAACCAGTGCAAATAAATAATAGTCAGACTGAACCCTTAAATCTAGCTAAGGAGGGAAGGTCTATTAATACTAGGGTAGGAGTGAGGAGAAAGCTTTACCGTGGTTGCATTTTGTTTACGGGGGTATCAGACATTTACCAGTGCCTGCAGTTTTCAAAGCATAAACAGACACCTATTTCTGTAACAAGTCAGTCATGTAACTAATTATTCCTAAAAATGATTTAAATAATGAGACTTGAGGGTGGTATAAACAATCCTTCAAGGGATTATTGGTTAAAATTGTATGATAATATGCTGTCAGCACAAATTAGTGGAAAAATTAATAACTGAACTTGCACTGTATCAATTCTGAGATTGAAGTAGGCAGCAATTCATCATGATGACAGTTTGGACAAAGCGAATTTGATAGTGATCTCCATACAAAGAGCCATGGTTGTTGACTTTCACTCCTATACTGAATTGGATGGTCTGACAGCTAGTACAGTCTTCTACTTTGGCAGGAAGTTTTAAGACCCAAAACTTTTCCAAACCCTAGTAATGTTCAGGTGAATTCTACAGCCTATTGCAGGGACCATACAGCAAGTATCAAAGGAAATTCAGACCTTTCATGATATTGACATGGGATAGATTAGGTAAAAGGTGCTTTTTGCAGACAGTTTTATTATGGAGATTATGAAAAACCTGGTACCTTGGTTTCGTACAGGACTGACATAGTTGACACCATTAATGTTCCTCCAGTCCCAGGACTCTGGGAAACTTGAAACTTGTTTGATTACTTCAGGTGTTAAGGGTGCAGGTTTTGGTCTAAAACACAAGAATACGTTTGACATTAAAATACCACTTCCTAGCCAGAAGAAAAGCGACTGCATGTGGAACTGACAACTGTAGCAACTTTGCTTCCATAGACTGCTTCCTAACAATATCTCTAGAGCTAACAGCCCCCTCCATGCACACAGAATGGGCGTCAAGTCTCATATGTTATTCTTTATTGCTTGGCTTCAATAGGATGGAATATAGCACTGAGAAAATATTCACAATCCTCCTTCTGCAGATAAGAGTTTATTATGCCATAACTAAGGATACGATTCTGTCACAAATTCCGTGACTCTCTGGGACTTCTGGGCAGGGCTGCAGCAGCTGTCAGCCCCAGGGGGGTCTCAGAGCAGCAGCTGCTGGAACACCGCCGCAGAACGGCTGACCAACAGCCAGCCCTGGGGCTGCTGGAGCCCCAGCCCTGGCCTGCCTGAGCTGCAACCAAGGTCGGCTCAGCCACCTGGGGCTGGAGCAGCAGTGGTCGCCCCTACCCCAGAAGCAGCGATGGGGCTGGAGCAGCTGCAAGCCTCGGCAGCTGTTTGTCCCCCCTCCTGCAGGGTAGTTTTAGCAAAAGTCAGGGACAGGTTGCAGGCCTTCGTGAATTTTTGTATATTGCCTGCGACCTGTCCCTGCCTATTACTAAGAATAACCGTGACAGAATCTCAACCTTACCCATAACAATCTGCTGGCTAGGCCAATGCAATCAGTCCAAAAGTTTGTTTTTGTTTTGAAGGGCTGAACTAACACCACAATGTCACCGAGGATGGCAGCCCTAGAACAGACTTTGAACAGCTACTGAGTGTCTGTGCTATCAACCACATTTCATTAAAAATACACAGGGTTTCTTTAAAGTACACACAAAGCACCAGTGACGGTCACCGGGCATCAGTCACAAGGGAAACACAGTTCAACTGCAAGCGCTGAGAAGGATAAAATGTTCAGCCACGCTTCCAGTGACCATGGTTAAAAACATGCCTGGAGTCAGCCACCCGAAGCAGACTCTCTCGGCAGCTACTGAAGTGGCACCGAATGCTGTCTGTCCCTGTCTATGCTTGCGGCTGAACTGTCTTCACCCGCGTTGCTGGTGGACATTCACAGGGCAGGCAAGCTGAAAAAGATGGCCATTAAGCATCCAGTTCACTTTAAAGGTCAAGTCCTTGTGACAAGCCTCAAGCTGACTCCTGCTCACAGCAGGCTGAAGAGACCAGCCCAAGCGCTGTGCCAAGTGCACTACAGAGATCTAACCTTGCTCCCAGACAATGGAGGGTCGAATGTTGGTAGGTCTGTGCCTAGTGCTATTTTCCTGTGATTGTGAGGTGACAAGACTGTCTCCGCAGGGCCAGCCAGTAATGTTACCAATGCACAGAGAAGCCCTAACATTTATTTGCATGCACAGAAGAAATATCTGGCGTTGTCCACAATCAGAGTAGCAATAGAGACATTTCAACTTCTGTTCTATTTGCACACTTGACTGCTACAATACAGTGAAATGTGCGGGAAAAAATACGAACAGCATTTTCTTCCTTACAGCCCCCTCCTATTGCAGGACATGGGTCGACAGCATGAGAGCCAATCATTTGAGAGTGGAAAAATAAAACGTCTGCAAAGCTACAACACTGCAAAGCAACACTAGCCAGGAGAGGATGTGACGATAGTGCACTAGCAAGGAAGAGAATAAAGCTAGAGGGAACAGCTACAAAATGAGAAATTTCAAAGACGTTACCACCAGTTACACATTTGGTCAGACTGTACTGCAATTAGAGGTTACTGCGTGCCTACACACTCCTCTGCTGCCTGCTATGGAAGGTCAGAGACCTGTGTGTGTGCCTTACTTTATGTAGAAAATATAGGACAGCATTCTCCCCAAGTTATCAAAAAAAGAAGAAACTGTGATAGGCAATTTGATAGAGTGAGAGAGAATTCCTTCTAAAATCTGTATTGTCTGTATTTCAGTCATGATTGGCTGGTTTTGGACTGAAGTTTATGAACTCCCTCATTCATTTTAAATAAAGGATAAAAACCTACCTGCCTGCCAGAGCGGTGTGTGCGCACCTGAGTGATGGATTGTTAGGAGTCTAATTCTAAAATTCCCATTCCACACGCATGTCATCACATCTTTCTTTATCTGTCTATACTGAAGCAATTACAGGATCAGATCAAACAGCAAAGACTCCCATTCATCAGAAGTGCTTGAGAGACTGCCAGATATGCCAGGACTCAAACAGGCCAATACGCTGGCACTCAATCATAAAGTAAGGGCTTTGAGTGCCTCTGGATCCTATAGTACGTTACAGATCATCTGAATTAGGAGCCAAATCCACAGCTGATAACAATCAGCACGGCTCCAAAGAACTCAGTGAATGAGCCTCACCAGCAGGCATCTTGAGTGATAAAAATAGAAAAACTTTAATACCTTGCAGCTCTGGACTTGAGACCTCCAGCTCTTCTAGTTAGTTCTTCCAAGGAGAGAGTTTCATATTCCTTGTATGTTGTTGCTTTCCAGGATTTCTGAACAGTGTTGATAGCTTTCACGAAGTCGAAGTTGTGCGTATAAGGCCTCCCTGAAAACCTTTGGACAAATTAGAAACAGTTCAATAAGAAAAAGGTTTGGCCTGAAGGCTATTCACTATTCACACAACTGCTGTGATTAGACAATTTAACACCTTACCACTTGGTAAGGAGCAGGATTTTGTAAGCCAGCTACAATACTGAGGTCTGGTCTACACTACAGACCTATACTGGTAAAGTTACATTGTTCAGGGATGTGAAAAATCCAGCAATGTAGATACACTGACCTAAGACCCAGTGTAGACAGTGCTATACTGGCGGGAGAAACACTTGGGGAAAGCGGACTGATTATGCTGATGGGAGAGTTCTCTCTCGTTGGCTTAGAGCATCTTCATTAAAGCACTACAGCAGGGCAGCTGCGCTTATGCAGCATTTTAAGTGCAGACTTGCCCTGAAAGAATCCATTGCTCCCACGACAAGGTTGAGCTGAAAAACTGGCATGTCAGGTAGCCTAGAGATACACTAGAGGTTTCTGAAAAAGGACCCATTCCCTGAGTGAAGTATAAAGTTAACATTTGACCAGGTCTCCATGTGATCCTCAGTGATCTTGCCTTTGATTCCAAGGCACCACAAGGTAGTTTGGTGTGCCTTCCAATCGGCTGCTGCACTTTAGCAGCCCAAAGGAGACTGGGGATGGAGGAAGATCGTCTGTGCACATGCCCGTTGTCTCGCTCCACATTCAGGAGGAAAGTTTACAATGCACGCAGGCAGTTCTCAGTAATGTTCTAGGAGCTCAACTGTAAGGACACACAAGTACCAGACAGGCAACCTTAAGAGGGTTAGCCTGAAAAAGCAGCATTAACTCGTATGGACTTGATTTCCATCAGAAGCCTCCATGGAGTGGGGGAGAAAAGGCAGTCATTTCTCCTCTTTTTCCTTTAGTCCCAGTGGTTTAAAGAGGACATTACATGGAACTATTTGCCTGAAAGGGATTATTTGGATTTAATATTTAAGTTCAGAACTTTTTCTCTATTGCCTGGATTTTCAGAGAGCAGGGATAACCACTTCTTAACTCCAGTGCTTTAGATCTTCAGTCTAAATGCTTCTATTCTATTAGAACTGGTTTGATGCTAGATTAAAGTTCAAAGTTTGAGTGCACCCCAAACAGCCAACAGGACAAGCAGAGCAGGTTATTTAGACAGAGGTTCTCCAACTTTTTCATGCTGTGGATCACATCTCAATACAAAAGCCTGATTAAGGCCACTTCTCATCATATTTGGATTTGTGAGTGACTAATATCCAGCGACTACAGTAATTCCTTATGCTGAAAAGTAAGGATATTAAACATTTAACTTTTAGCAGCTGGAAATGAGCAACCAGCACTTAATCTGGTATAATTGTAGCTATCTATATTGCTATAGATTCTGCACTTTTAGTACAAGAAGCTTATAAACCTCTTTAGATCTTTTTAAAACAGATTAAATGTAGCTTTCCATTTTGACTGCAATTACAGTTGAGTTTAAAGACACTGGCATGCCATATCTGAGGAAATTTAGTTTCATTTGGACCACAGACTTGCTGTGATACTATAGCTTTGTATCTTGCCCCAAAGCCAGTCCACACATTTTAGTTTGGTACTTAAGACATAACTGCTCCTTTCACCATATTTCAAAATAAAAAGTCATCCTCCATTCACTGTCGGCACTCACCTGCCCCTTGGTTTCTGAATAGGGAGCTGGTGCACACGAATGCTGGAGGGAGAGGGTGAAACTTTCTGTCCAGTGAAACATGCCCAGTTATGGCCTAGCACATCATGCACCCATCCTGGGAAGGTCTCATGGCAATAACTGGTAACGTTTTGGCCTTCCTTTTTATACTGCAAACCAAACAAACTGTTAGACAGCAGTACAGCAACGTCAAAAGTCCTGAGTTGAAGAAGTGACAGCTGTTATTTGCTACCAAGCCACCAGTCTAATGGCCTCACCTCCGAACAAGTACAGCTATGTATCAGAAAAATCTTGCCAGCTATATATCCCACTTCAGCATTTAATAGCGTGTCTAGCGGATATGCACACGATAGCATCAGCAAACGCGGGGCAATGCATTCTGGACATCCCACCACACAGAACTAGGAGGAAGGCCAGCCAGCCAGCGGGTTATGCAGAGTCCTGTCTACGCAATGAAGTTAAAATTATGAACTTGTTATAGAAAAACAATCAGGCTGTAATTTGGCTTCTGGCAAGGACAAGACATAGTTGCCATGGCAGCCAACAAGTCCTAATCTGGTACAAACTCAGTTAAAAATTAGTAATTTGGCCAGGACATTAGAATTCTCTGCAGTGATGGTCCTCGGGTCCTGTGGCAATACAGTTAATGAAAGAATCCAGACAAAAACACCCTTGGGGTAATGCACTGCCCTATCGACATACTGCTCTTTCAAGGTCTGAAGCGGGCATGCAAGGAGGACAGCCCGAATCTCTTGTTACAGTCCTTCTGTTACACCGCTTAGTTTTTCCATTTCAGAGAGCTGGACTAGAAGGCAAGTTTTCCTCTAGTTTATGAGTGGTGCCAAGCGTATGCAAGGAAACAGGTTCACCATGACAGTTTAAAAAAAGTTATTCTAGGCATAGTTAATGTTGATTCAATGAAGGCAGCTTCAAAGAACAGCGTGGTGTGTTACTGAAATTCCATTTGCATAGAAATGCTGTATGGATTTGCTAAATACAAAATACTATTTCCAGTGCATTGACACCTCAATGCTTCCCTGTTGCTCACTGAATCTCTGAGAATTCAATTTTACACTCTCTTTTTTCACCAGTTAAAAGTGGAATAAAGATTAAGTGACCTAATGAGATCAGTCTACCTATCGACCTAGCATTTGTGCTCAGTCCCGCCATCTAGCAAAGCTTTGATATCTTACTTTCTGGATTAACAGGGTTTTGAAAGCAGAATACTCAGGACATGTCTACACTAGAAGTGCTCCATTGGCATAGCTGCTTCGCTTCTGGTGAAGACGCTGTAGGCTGATGGGACAGCGCTCCCCCGTTGGCATAACTACTCCACCTCCACAAGAGGCGGAAACTATGTTGGCAGGAGAGCATCTCCCATCAACATAGCGATAGTGTGACAGCGCTTAGGTCGCTGTAACCTGCGTTGCTCAGGGCACGTCTTTTTCACATCTCTGAGCGATGCACGTTAGATCAACTTAAGCGGTAGTGCAGTCTTGCCCTCAGTCTTAGCAAGAGGGTATGTCAAATAATTGCTGGTGATGAGATTCTATTTAGGACCAATTTCACTAAAGTGTGTCTGGGGAACCACTGTAATTACATTGTCACCCGTCTTGTAGCTCCTTGTAGTGTAGCAGAAACAGTTTACAGCACCTCCGAGTCATTCAATGGCTCTGTTCCGTCGAAAGACACTCTCAGAACATGGTCAAGTCTCAGTGATACCAAATATGGAATGACATTGTCAACATGCTAAAGTACACTGTGTCATAGCCAGATCTTTAGACACTGCTGTCTACATTCCCACTAACCCAGAAAGGTAGTGGCTGCAAACCAGAGAATCAGCACCTCGGGGATAAGGACACGCAGCTAATAAAAAGAGTAGGAGGTAGGGTTGTTTGTCAGGGCTATGCGGGAACCAGAAACAAGGGAACACATGGTAAAAATAATGAAGTCTACCACAATCTAAGAAGTTCTGAGACTTTTAATCCTCCAGAGGTTTTATAATGTTGGAAGTTCACTCCTGTGACCAATTTAAGAGCTGCAAGCGTATCACTTCGACATTCAGAAGACAAGCACATCCTCTCCCAACAGGAGCAGGCTGGGGGCACCAAAAGACAGTGTTATTAGTTTGTTCTGTTCATTCCATTTTATTGTGCAAATAAACAGATTGTGTCTGGGGGGAAAGAAATTCATTCTGCTGATTACCTGGAGGGCAGAAGGTGGGAGAGGAGACAGTCAAAGGATTTATTCTACAGTGGAACAGAACAGTCTAGAGAGATTCTCCATAACAGCGTTGGTAGAGCCCAGGCGGTCTGCATCACAAGCGGAAAGTTATGAACTTTACATTGATAAACAGACACTGTGAGTGCACTGTACTCGGCTCCCCATAACAGCCCTAGTAAGGGGTGCCTACCTGTGCTCCCTAAAAATCACCACCGAATAAACAAAACCAAGCAGTCCTGTTCATGGGGAGTATTGGCCTTGAATCTTAACAATCCATATTCCACCTGCTCGCCCCTCCTCTTTTAACAAGCCATACACACGTCCACAGCATTTGTCTTCTGTTCAAAACAGGTTGGTGGCAACCCTGACAACAGCCATGTCAAATGGAACTATACACGTCCAGATGTGAACAGCTGAGCTGTTCAGGTTTGGGACTGCATAAGCTTAGAATAGGTCTGCCTGAGAATGTATTGCAGCGCAGCATTGGCATACAATATTCATTGAAAAGGGAAGGTTTTAAAGCCCTAGTTCCTATGGGTTTAAGACATGGGGATTTTTTTTAAAACCCTAATCTGTAGTTTTTCTTAAATTCATCAAATTTCAATGGTGAGTGTCCAAATTTCCTGAAAATGTTCCGAGGCAAGGCAAGAGGACAAAATGCCTAAGGCTGCTTATTAGAAAGATATGAGTTACTTGGTAATTTCACATTCTCCTATTGTAATGTCCTATTTGTGGTACTGTTATATGCTAAAGGTCTTCTATTCATCCAAATAAAAAATGTCAATGATTTTCATGTTTAAAGACTGACTTTTAATTTGCCTATAACCTCCTAAACAGATCCACATAGAAACCAGTCAGTTTCAATAGAAACGAAGATGGATGGACCTGCAGCAATGAAATAAAATTGGGCTTGTGACCTCTTATGTTGCTTCATGATTTATAAAGAAAGCCTGAAGTTTTTTCACCAAAAGAAGAAAGGGAGGACGTTTTAGACTATTAAAATGCAGGTCTTGTTGGGCCTAGGAATATACTGTTGGGTCACAGGACTAAATAATGAGTGGGGGTAGCATGGGCCTTGTCTTCACTATGTGTTTTCATACTTGTTAACTAACATGTTAAACGTAATATAGATGAGGCAAGTTGTAACTTTAACACATTAGTTGGTCAAGGTAAACCCTAGAACTTGTTAAAACCACTGCTTGCCTTCTCTATACTAGGATCTTATGCTGGCTAACATGCAAACCCACATTTTTCATAAAGTGCAGATGCAGCCTAAGAAGCAAAGAGATTTTTAATCAGACTATTTGTTATACAACCTCCAATGTTCAACTAACATTTTGGAGAAAGGAAGTTTTTGTTAAAGATTCAGCATCTCTGCCCCTTCAATTAAGGCCAGAGATATATATCCTCAGAGATATCTTCCTTTGTTTTGTTGGATTGGTTGGTAAGTTTACAGTTCTCATATCTGAGATACAAAGAAACAAAAAATATATTTTTTTAAATCACTTTCAGGCATTTTTTATACATACTCAGGAGTTAAAGAGACCAAGTTATTAAAACCCTTAAGTCACCTTTAAGAGACAGATAGTTTTGCCTACAAGTTGTGTGAGATAATGCTGTGGCATTTTACTGAGATAACTAAAGCCAGATTGAGCTGTAGCAAACTGGAAGTGAAATTTAGAGAGAATACTGCTGTTAATTAATACTGCTGATACATAATTGGGTGGTCAACCACTTTATATTTATTTTTAAGACCTGTTTTTCCAAAAGAAAAACTAAATCCGCACGAACATATGTAGTGTTCTCCCTTATTGCTCAGCCCTAGATTTCTTTAGAACTGCTGCTAGAGAACAGTGAATTAAGGTGAGAAGGGAATGCAGAGCCCTGTCCACTAGAGGGCATAGCATCAAACAGATAACGTTCCATTAGAATCCCATGAGACATCTTGCCCCTAACCTGACTTAAGAGCACAAATTCACCGTTTTCAGTCCCCGAAAGGAACCACCTGAACATCTAGTTTGTCCTCCTGAACAACACAAATAGAATTTTAACCAGTAGCTCCTGCCATGGAGGAAATGTTCTTCCCTGTTATGTAAATGTACACTAACAAGCCAAATAACCAATGGCTGAACTACAGCCTTCTTTGAAAAGGCACCCAGTCTTAATTTAAAAAGACCCCAAGTGATAGAGAATTTACTGCATCCCATGGTTCTGTGGTCACGTTATCCTCCCTGTTAAGAACTTGAAGCTAATTTTCTATCTGAATTCTTCTAATTTCATAGATTTTCTTAATGCCAAAAGGAACCATTATGATCTAGTTTGATTGCCAATGCAGGCCACAGAATTTCACCAGGTGATTCCTGCACTGAGCCTATAACTTTAGGTTCAGTTAGAGAACATCCTAACATAAAGATTTCTAGCCATTGGATATTGTTATACCTTTGCTAGATTAAAGTACCTCTTTAATATCAAATTTTCTCCCTGTGTAGGTTAATTCTAGATCAGTGTTTCTCAACCTTTTTGATACCAGGGACCGGCTTCCTATACTGTGTCAGGGTGTAAAGGGTCCTCTGTTGTGGACGGGCCTGGTGGCCCTCCCTCACCAACAATCTCCGAGGGAGACAACCTCTCTCGGCTACGGAGTACTAACAAAAGGGGGACAGTCTCCTGCCCTTAGTAGGGCAAGCCCCAGTTCCGGGCCCAGCCCTTAGGTAGGGCAGGCCAGGCGAATGGGGATGTAGTCTCTGGCCCTCAGCAGGGCGAGCGCACAGTTTCAGGCCCCAGCCCATAGGCAGGGTGGGCTAAGTAAATGGGGGCAGTCTCTAGCCCGCTGTAGGGTGAGCAAGTAGTTCAAGACCCCGGCCCTTAGGCAGGGTTGGGCAGGCAGTGGGGAACATGCTCTGGCCCTTAGGGGACAATCACCCCTAGGTCAGGGTAGGAAGCGGGGAGGGGGACGCAGGCCCACCCGTCTCCACTGCGTCCCAGCCCAGGGCCCTGTCAGTGACGGGGTCCTGTCACTGGGTCAGCGGGGCTCCAGCCAAAACATGCTGACTTGGTGCAAATGCAAGTTCAGCCGGACTATCGTTGGCTGTCCCTGGGCTACTTCCTCCCACCCTCTCCCTCGCGTACCTGGTCCCTTGAGTCGCGCCCCAGTTCCTCGGGGTGCTCTGCCCGAGGGAAATTCCAGAATCCCTTGGCCTCGTCGCTTGACGGCAGGTCCGGGAACTCTTTGGAATCGTCTGCGGAAAGCAGCTCCTCTAGGTTGCAGGGTCCTGGGGTCTCTTCGGGCTCGCAGGGGGCTGGCAGCCTGGATAGCTCCTCCAAGTCGCAAGGCCCAGAGGTCTCCTCCAACTCGCTGGGTTCCAGTAGCTCCTCCAAGTCCTCAGGGTCACAGGCAGTGGTCAGCCTCTCCGCCTACCTGCTTCTGGTTAGGTGGTGCTGCACTCCTGGGCTCCACCGCCCAGAGGGGGTTTGGCTTTTCCTCAATCTGTCAATTTCCAAGGGAGGCCATACCTCCTGGCTACATAGGGGGATCTCAGGCTTTCTATATGGTGTCAGGGAGATCTCAGGGACTGGTGCCGGTCCATGGACCGGTTGTTGAGAAACTCTGTTCTAGATTATATAATTATAGTGTATCTTGTTGAGCTTCTTATATTTCCCATTATGAAACATGTTTTTCATTCTTATAAATCTTCGCTGAAATTTTCCCTAAGTTTTCAATATCCTTTTTAAAGAGCAGAGGCCAGACCTAGACCCAGTAGTCCAGCAGTGATTACCCCAATACTATAGAA
The DNA here is from genome assembly GCA_007922155.1 of Mesoclemmys tuberculata. Taxonomy (NCBI): domain Eukaryota; kingdom Metazoa; phylum Chordata; order Testudines; family Chelidae; genus Mesoclemmys; species Mesoclemmys tuberculata. The sequence goes on along the minus strand of ML675690.1, from coordinate 2,701,792 downwards.
GGTAATATTATCTTCCACATAGCCTAATTGAAATACCCCAGAATCGTGTTAGTTCTTTTGCCTGAATCACTTAAACAGCGTGGGGTAGTTATGTAAAACCAAATGTCTTTATCAAATACTTGAAACAATTTATTCCCTATTTATTCCTTTTGTCCTGTGAAATGTATAGTGATATGTTAAGGAGTTTTGCTAAGAAAGACCTATTTTATAATTGCAAAGGAGTCCAGGGTATGCTAATGGCCAATGCACACCTAAATGTTAACAGAACAAGATGTCACCCAGAGAAGCATACCATTGTGTCTAGCTGCCTAATATTAGATTTACTATCTAAATACATGTAAATCATTGGACAGGAAATGCATTTTTTCACTGGCTGCAGGGGAGCACTTGAATAGGTCAGACAGCTCTTCCACAATAGTTTACCCCTTAATATATTCCTATTTCACACACTAAGGCTAAGCAAACAGCAGGTGCATATTATTAAATCACACTCTAAACTCAAACCATGACAAATGATTGATTTCAATTTCCTAGCAGGATTAAAAAGTGATCCACAAATCTAATGGTCCAAATTTAGGGATAAGGTGCATTCAAATTTCAAACCTACCAAGAAATACTTTATTTCTCTGGGAGATCCTAAAGTCTAGGCCCAAAAGTAGCTATTAGTTACTGCAAATACACAGCATGCACTATGTTCGTAATGTCGTACAGAACTGACCCGTTTTATCCTTATACAGGTTCCAGCAAGGTCCTGTTTTTTTGGGGTCGGGTGAAGCCAGTTTGCAGCCACTTAGCAACTAGGCACTTTAGCTATCATTTTTGCTCCAGAATCTAAACTCTCTTTTAAATAAATTAAAGGTTACTAGCATTTAAAACAAACAAACAAACAAATTGGGCTTGTGACCTTTTTAAAAACACCTCGGATATATACAAGTGTCCTTTTAAATTAAAAAATCACAAATATGTCAAACTTTAGTCTTCGCTGGTGTTGCGGGGATGGTACACCCCATCGCGCTTGAAGGATGTTCTAGCCCTGCGACTGAGTTCAAATGACCACCCTTAGTCTCAGGGCAGTGCAGTCTAATGGGTGGGGTTAATGAGATGGCCCTCTCATGCTCAGCTGAACGGTCTAGTGGCCAAAGTCAACATGGCTGCTCTCATCAGCAGGGCTGTGTGGCCCCAGAGCCAATACGGCTGCCTTCTTTAGTGAGGCTGAATGGCCTCAGGGCCAGAGTCACTATGGCTTCCCCCCTTCCACGATGTTGCACGGCCTAATGGCCAGAGTCAGAGTGGCTGTCCTTTTTCAGCAGGGTGGCACAACCTAACGGCCTGAATTAATATGGCTGCCCTCTCTCACGGGACCCTGTAGTCTAAGACCCAGAGTCAGCGTGGCTGCCCTCGTCACCAGGGCAGTACGGCCCAATGGCCAAAATCAATACGGCTGCCTTCCTCAGATGGGCTGTATGGCCCAAGGGCCAGAGCCATTATGGTTAGAGGGGGGTGGGGCCGCCACCCAGGGGTGGGTGGTGGCCAGGGTAGGGGGATCCAGGCCCTCAGGGCCCCATCAGCGGCAAGACTATTTGCCACTGGGTCAGCGGGGATCCGACTGAAACACACTGACTTAACTCCTGGTTCTATAACCGGATCAATGTCTAGAACCCCTGGGCTGCTCCCTACCCTGTCTTCCAGTGCTGTAGTCCACAGCTCCCCTGGGTCTCTGGGGTCATCGGCTGGCAAAGATCCCGACGGCTCTGTCCCCTCTTGGGCTTCCACAGGTAGCTGGGTATCTGCCTTGGTCTCAGCACACCTGGCCTCTGTGGTCTGGGGCTCCAGCATCTCCTGACAGGGAGCTTGCAACATGCATCCTCTCTCCTCAGCAGTCAGCCCTATTTGAGCTGGGCTGTCCCCTTGTAGACCGAGGCTCAGGTTGGAGTATGCCCAGCAGTGCCAAGGGGGCTTCCTCTGCCCATAGTATGGGATTAACATCTTCTTCTCCAGTGCAGGTCTGGTACGCCCCATCACACCTCATTTTGTTGGGCTGGAGTCTCAGAGGATGTATATTTGCTCAGCCCTTAATTAAGGAGGCAGAGGTGTTGAGTCTTTAACAAAGACTTCCTGCCTCCGAAATGTATACTAGTTATTGAGATTAAATAGGAGTTACCAAAAACTAACATAAAAGAGTTTTAAACAGTGACTAAATTCTTCCCTTCTTGCTCAACTTTCACTGTCTAAGCTCTTGTGATGTCACTGTTTCACTAACTCTCCAGGCATCATGTGCTAGGCTCTAAAGGTATGAATTTCTAATGTGAAAAACAAGCACTGAAAATTCGCTTTGTAAAAGCCTTTCAAGTCTTAGTTTTTTTTATTTTTTTAAAGGGGGGGGGCACAAACTCAGCTGTTTCCCTGCATAACTCACCTTTCAGAGCTTGTTCTTTATGATTGCAAACATCAACTTTTTAAATGTAAAGTAAGCATCAGTTATATTGAAACCTGTCTGAATCTACAAACTGACAAAGAGCTCTAAGAAATGGGAGTGGCTCACATTCATATCAACGGGATGTTGAATGATGTCATGATTTTAACATTAACTTTGATGTAACTATTTCACTGCTGGTCAAAGCAGCGGAGAATGGAGATGCACGATCATATTAAGATCTGCAACTGACACCTATTTTAGCATCATGAGAGAGCTGAAGCTTGGGAGAATGACACTTATTTATCCCCCACATCTCACCCTACTGTTTTAACATTGCAAAGTTTAAAATTGTTTATTACACAAGGTAACGGATAAACTTTAGAAGAAATCCTATATTATAGAAGCCAGTTCCAGTGGGATCTGTGGTAGGTTTGATATAGTGCATGCTGGATTTCAACATGCAGCAAACAGCAATCTTATGTGGGCCTAGATTTCAGGACCTGTAGAAGAAACAAGGTACATTCTTAAAAAGCTACACAACCCTTTTAATAGTGAGTACCTAGAAAATTCATTAGAAGTGTGTGCTGTTCAATTTTAAGGGGGTTAATCTTATTCATCACCTTTAAAAGAAATAACATAGCTACCAGCCTTATCTGTACACTGGTTACAGGGCAGGATTAACTCCTGTCATGTAATAGGTGTGAAAGCCAAAGTTAAATGCTACTCTGCTCCTCCTTCTTTGGGACTACAGTAGGGACTATAGTTGCTATAGAACCCTGCAAATGCACTGTATGTCATCAGAGACCACTGCAAGATTCTCCCCTTTTCATGTGCTGCATCAAATATTCAATGTAAAAACCATGACTTGTAACAAATGGGAGCTATGTTGGAATGCAGTATGACTACATTTTTAATAGATCAAAGGCTAAAGAGAGAGAAAAAAGTAGGAGTCCTACACAAAAAGCTACAGACAAACAAGCTCTTCTTTGCTAGGTAATATTTATACAAACTACTGAAAGCTACAAAAATATATGGATAAGCTCACCCAGTCCATTCCTTTGGTGTGGCAAGTCATTTCCCCACTGTGCCCAGGCGTAAGAACAAATGACTTGTAAAATCAGTGAGATCCTATGAAAATTTTACAGTGGGTGACTGGTAAGTAGGTTGCAAGAACAAAGGAAAATTATATATTAAAACCAATAATAGACACGTATTAAGGTCAAACTTCTCATATTTGTATCCTTAAGGCATAACCCTCTGTCATAACCATTGTACACAAGCCCACAACACTCCTACTAATAATCAGTTATATGCTCATTTTTCAGAGAAAGAGAAAGAGCTAGAGATTTAGTAATTCACCCCAGTACAAACTGAAGTTAGTAGCAGTTTACCCTGTATACACTGGGGGGAATGTAGCAATTGTCATTCTAGATCAGAACCTGGTCCATCTAGTTCAGTATCCTGTCCCTGACAGTGGTAACCACTAGACGCTTCAGAGAAAGGTTTAAGAACCTTGCCGTACGCAAATATGTGATAATCTGCTCCTCCATCGGTCTGACATGTTTGTGCCAGTGCGGCTTACCGGAGAACTTGGCCAATGATGGCTGAGACCAGGATAAATCTGCAGTGTAGAAAAGGCGTTGGTACTGGGACTAGTCCTAGGCTCAATCCTGTACTTCTAGCAAGGTTACAGTTCAGCTGGTCAGAGAAACACTGAAAACAAACATCTGACTTTGCTGCCAAAGCCTTAAGCCAGCTAACAGAGATGACCAGGAAAGCGAGGCAGCTTTCATGTTGGTGTTATGCTCTTCTAATACGCAACTCCACAACTTCTTCAAGATGATCAGCGGCCAGTTTAACTTCGGTGATGAGGAAAAACGACCAACTTCACACTTTAGAACTAGAGTTTCTGATGGCATGATATATGAAATAGTAACCTTTTTAAAATCTATAGCAGTCTGTGCCCAATTAGCCACCTATTACTGAGTGTATTGATGCTTAGTTGACCGAAATAGTAAGTTTATTTTACTCTAATAAAATTTAACAACCTGTATACACCGTAAAATAAGGGTGTCCAAATGCCTATTTATAGATATGATGGTAGCATTGTAAAAAGATAGTTAAGATTCTGCTTCATACCATCTACAATTTCCACATCAAACTGTTTTAGCAATATCATGGGATAGCTATAATTGTATCTGAGGATATAGAGAATTTTATGTGACAGTTAAACCAATTCTGGTTTCAAAACTAGCGTTACAGGACATTTAATTTCTAATCCCACCCCTTTATCATGGGCCATTAGTAGACAAGGCTCAATGCACGTTTCATCTGAACTTCTGCTTCTAGTTTAGTCAACTCTTCTATTCAAGTTTCCCTCTGCAGCCCTTCCACATGTAAAGCACTAATAATCCTGCAGAGAACAAGAGAAATGAGAGGGAAGAACTGGGAAAAAGAATGATCTTGTAATGTTAGGGAATAATTTCTTCCTTGCCAATGAGCTGTGAGGTTCCAAAGTTAGGGTGAAGTGCATTTTGTTAGTACCACCCTAGTCTTCTGCCGATCATTCCCCCGTATTAACCAAAGTAAAAGGTTTTCAAAGAGTGGAGAGGCATTCAGAAATAAGTTTTCGCCATGAAAATCGGTTTCTTCCACTGAGAGTGCTAGGACACCCTTCCTCTTGGCTATAATCCCAGCAACACTTGCACTGCCCTTGTTATAACCCTGAATTCTAAACAAGGAAGGCTAAAAGGTAATCTGCTGAAGAAAAAAATTCCTGTGTGCCTCTTTCTGCTTCTTTATGATGAGTAAAGCTTTGCTTGTTTTTCATTAGAAATTCAGGTTTTGTTTAACCTGTTTTGCCTGTAGAACTGTGTACTGCTGGATATCATTCTATTTGATACCAAGCAACTAAAGCCAAGTGATTTTTTCATTCACACTATTTAAGAACAGTTTGTTTTAGTCATGTGACAGCCACCTCTTGGACTCCGGGATTGAATTTGGCACCTCCAGAAAAGCATGATTTGCTACACTTTGAGACAAATAGCCAACTCTGTGCAGTTAGGGGCCATAACAATTCACCCTCTCTGGATCAGCATGGGAAGAGGAAGGGGAGGGGAGCTGTAACACTAACTGGTGGGTTGTATTAACTCTGAGCTAATGCAACTATCAGAGGGAAGGAAAGCTCTTGGTAAACACTCAGCACTCATTCCCTGTTCAATTAAGAGCTGAATACACATCTCTGAATCCCTCAGGAAGACAGAGAAGACAGGAGACTCCCGGCATTTTCAGGGTAACAAAACAAAACAAAAATTGAGCTCAACTTTTAGGCCTTCTTTACACATCATAAAGCTAAAGAAGGCACACACAGTTTTTTGCTTTCTGGATCAGCTTTTATTTTTATTTATGTCTAAATTCTCCTAAAGATCAATCTTAAAATAATATTTTGCATTTCAGCTTTGAATGTGCTGAACATCTTATGATAGGTATTTCTGGGTCAGTAGCGTGCGTCGCACTGCCAAGTGAAGTCAGATGGTCCTTTCCCTAAAGATTTTACAGTAGAAGATAAATGGACCAGATCAGTTGATGCTCGCTAACACACCTCCATTGATTTCAAGGGTGCTATGCCAATTTACATCAGATGAGAATCTGGCTCAGATAGCTTTGATCTGTGTCAGGTCAAAAACTATGATTCACTGATCTGCAAATTTGCAGGAGACCGGCCTTCCTCTGAAGCATGCCACAAGGTATGCCCCTCAGCATCTTAACTTTCCCACTTGCCGCCATGAAATTGAAACCACCAACCGCCTTCCTTGTTCAGCCTTTGCAGAAACTGCAAACTATTGTCTAAGCCTCAGAAAAAGTGGCACTGAGAGTTGTGAACACTAAGCATCTGTTCTATTTACTCACGGTTTCCAAAATGATCTTTGCCTTCCTTTTATAATCTGTCTCAGGAATTGCCTATACAGCAGGTGTACTCAACAGGTGGCCCAAGGTCCATATCTGGACCGGCAGAGGCTTTTCACTGGACCACAGGGCATGCCAGGAGTTGGGCTTCAGCCACAGCCCACCTGGAATGACTTCATCTAGGGAGGGGGGACCCCAAGTTACAAGTCAGCCCCACATGCCTGCCAGATCTCTGGCTGTCAATCCTGTGGGGGCGCAGCTCCGTTTAGGGAGGGTGGGGGACACCTGCCACTCTGAGTTACCTGTCAGCCCCAGGCACCTGCTCCCCCAAGCCCGCCAGAACAAGCCTTCCTCCTCCCCCACCACACTAACTATGTCTGCCCCCCTCCAGAGTTTTGTGGTCTGGTCAAAAGCCTCTGGCGGTTTGGATTTGGCCCATGGTCCACCTATTGACTACCCTTGCAATAGGTCCTGGGTGTATTACACAGAATTGCATGTGTTCGTTGAACAGGGGCACTAGCAGTGTGAAAAATGTTTCTCTGGGGTCCAGATGCTGACCAAGAAATCTGGACCTTGACAAAAAATAACTGACTACTCCTGCTTTACAGCATCCAAACGAGAAATGGGACTTATTCAGTCCTGTAAGTTAGTTACAATTTGCTTAATGATATCAATTTAAATAATCTCATCTATGTGTGTAAGAATGAAGACCTGAACCCAGGTATGTCCTGCTGAAGGAGACTGAAACATTGGTAGTCAACAGTGACTAGCCCAGCAATTGAATAAGCACATCTTATGTCTCCAACTACTAACGGCATTTGCAAAACGAGGAATAGATCAAACTGCCATGCAGTAGGGAAGGAGTCTCAGATTTTTTCCTCTGGATCTGAAACAGTTTTATACTTACTTGTTCATGCCTTCAATACTCATTCCTGAGTATCTGAGGCATAGTCAAGCATACTCATAGACTCATAGACTCATAGACTCATAGGTCAGAAGGGA
>ML675690.1:2639666-2694068 GCA_007922155.1 Mesoclemmys tuberculata | reverse complement strand
TATATAGAGCAAGCATATCCCCCCGGAGCCTTCTTTTGGCCAGGCTGCAGTTGCAGTTACCACCACATTTCCAGGCACTAACCAGCTTTCACAAACATGTAAGAATAGGTCAGATCGATGTGTTTACCAGTCTGATCTCCATGGTCCTTTGACTCAGTGAGGGCTCTCCAAGTGGACTTTGATTTCACAAGAGCCAATTTTAATCTCTTGTGGATGCTACTAGAGCCCACACTGTTCCCTGACAACTATTGCACCATCGGTTGAAATGCAGCTTGTTTACATTTCTTCAGAAGCCACAGGCTGTTTCTAGTTTACCAAGATGTAAACTGATAACTGACATTTGTCACAACTGCTCACTGTTTTGGCTCTTGAAGCAACTCTTCACATTTAATGTGAAAGACGTCAGCCTAAGGATCCCACTGTCTGTGTCGGTCTAATATTTCCCCTAAGCGTGTCTGTCAAGGAAAGTAACACTATTATGTTGAACTCAGGCAGGTGGAATTAATAGTTCAGACCTAGGTGCGTGAGAGAACACAAGCCAGTATATTGGGCTCTGTTGCCCTAATAAAGGCAACAATTCATAGTGGGATGCGCAGTGCCTCTCGCTAGAGGTCACTAAAGTTCTTTTAGGTATTTACCATTACGTTGTCCAAGGTGAACTGCAAAGCAAAGCAAAAAATAACTAGATCTCATTCTTTACTACTTTATTATATAATCTTTTAAAATTTTAAAGGCCAGACGTGACCATTATGATAGTCTAACCTGACAACCTGCATACTACAGGCCAGGGAACCTCACCCAATAATTCCTGGTAAGCTATAGCATATTTAAAAAAGTTATGCAGTCCTGAGTTAAAGAGGTCAAGTGATGGAGAATCCAGATTAGCTCATTAGAGTCTTACTTCCTTCACTGCTAGTGCTGCACCATGAAGCAGCATAAGGCTGTCACCCATGCTGCCCATCTCCCTTCACCCCAACTGTGGCCCATCTACCCTGCTGGGGTTGGAGGGGAGAAGGGAGGAGGGGAGGAGAAGCTGCAGCTCAGCTTACTGCCTCATGTGACATCATTCATGTCTAATAATGACTTGTCCAGATCAGGAAATTAACCAGAATAGCTATGCTGGAATATCTTCTTCTGATTTCGTTTGCCCCACTTTGGAAGAAGATTAAGCTAAATCAGAAAAAGGCACTTTTATTCTGGAATAAAATTATCCAGAAGAGGGGCTATTCCAAAATAGCTATTGCACTTTAAATTCACACCCTGTCTTTATTCTGAAATAACTTCCACCTGCAGAGAAGCCCTAAAGCTCCTACCAAGGGTCTCTATCAAAAGGAGGGCTATTTTCAATGCGTAAAGGCTGTCTACTGCGTCTCCCACAGTATTCTTATCAGCAAGTTAGTATGGGTTGGATGAAGGAACTAGAAGATGGATAGAAAGCTGGCTAGACCATCGTGTTCAACAGGAGTGATCAATGGCTCGATGTCTAGTTGGCAGCTGGTAACAAGCAGAATGCCCCAAGGGTCAGTGTTGGGGCCGGTTTTGTTCAACATCTTCATTAATGATCTGGAGGATGGAATGGATTGCACCCTCAGCAAGTTTGCAGATGATACTAAGATGGGGGGAGTGGTAGATATCCTGCAGGTTGGGATAGGATACAGAGTGACCGAGACAATTTGGAGGATTGGGCCAAAAGTAATCTGATGAGGTTCAACAAGGACATGAGCAGAGTCCTGCACTTAGGACGGAAGAATCCCATGCCCTGCTACACACTGGGGACTGACAGGCTAGGCAGCAGTTCTGCAGAAAAGGACCTGGGGTTACAGTGGACAAAAAGCTGGATATGAGTCAACAGTGTGCCCTTATTGCCAAGAAGCAAGGAGCACTGCCAGCACTGTTGTAACAGGGTAAAAACTTGTTTGAAAAATCAGTGCCCCGAGTCCATCGTGAGAAAAGCTATAAATCCATGTGTGGGGGACTCAGAGACAGCAAAAAAGAAAAAAGACCTTGATGACAGGAGCTGGTACATGTAGCAGTTCCAGACCCAGACATGGGAATTTTGCAGTCACTGCAAAATTAGCTTTGCAAGTCAGCAGTAAAGTTTTGAGGAGGGGGCTGCTGATAAGATGGTAAACGAAGGGTCTATCATTGGCTTAGCAGATGCATTGGCTGAAGTAGAGATATAAAAGGGGTCATCAGACCGAGGCTTATGGGGGAGCTACGAATCAAGAAGGGAGTGCACCAGAATAGCACTGTGCAAAGGGTCTGATCAACCGTTTCGCCTCTCTCCAGCTCGTCGCTCAAAATAATAGGGTAGGGTGTTAGAGCTGATAACCGTGGGGCTTTGTTCTGCAGATGATAACCTGGGTGTGAATACGATAGAGGTTCCACCTGGATGAGAATATAGCATAAAAGTAAGGAGAACCTAGCCATGGTATGTTTGTTTTTTGCTGCAGCTGCGTTCATTCATATATGTGGTGAGTAGTGAGTGTGAATGTAAAATTAGTAATAATTCTAACTGTTTTGTGTACATGTTACTGTAATCAGTTCTTTTTTAAGTTTTATTTGTGTATTAAGAATTTGTAAAAGAATAAGGTAATTTGTGGTAAGGTCAAATCCCCCAATAAATAGTGGATTTAGATTGGATATAGAATGTGTGTTATTGTATAAATAAATGATAGATTTATAAACCGTTGACCAGGTCTTGGACTAAGACAGGGTCCAGCCGCCCTCATCCGTCCACAAGTTGGTCGGGTGAATAGCAAGGGGGGAGCCTGTCTGAACCTAGTGACCCAACAGGCAGGGGGAGTGTGTGGACCGAAAGGTCAATTCCTTCTCCCTCCAAACATGAGCCCCTGCAGCTCCGTTGCTCAGTAGAGCTTTGACAGCAGGGGACTAACAGCCTATGTGTGTCTGTACCTTTCCACCCCCCTCCTGCTAAATAAGCGTTCCGTTATCGGATTCTTTCACCTCGTCAGTATTACGAGCTGAAATTGAAACGGTGCGGATTCCTCAATAAGTCAAACCTAAGTTGTATAAATGTGTGTTTGCAAGTGTGTGTCTTAAGAATTAATGCCTTTAGAACACCTGTTTTAAGTAAGGAATAGAAAGTCCCATTTCAAGTTGTAAAACTGACACAAAGTCATAAATTAGTGAAAGTAGATAAGATAAAAAAACCTCACACTTTTTCCCTCTCTCCTCCAAGCCCCCCGCCCATCTAAGGCGTGGAAAATAGACAAACTAAAAAGTTTTTTAACCCTTTGTCATCTCAAGCACATCAAGGGAAGTGATTATTCCCCTCTATTCAACACTAGTGAGGCCACATTTGGAGTATTTTGTTCAGCTTTGGACCCCCTGACCCAACAGAAAGGATGTGAACAAACTGGAGAGAGTCCAGCGAAGGACAACAAAAATGATTAGGGGGCTGGAGCACAAGACGTTCTGGGGAGAGGCTGAGGGAACTAGGCTTGTTTAGTCTGCAGAAGAGAAGAATAAGGGGGAGATTTGAAAGCAGTCTTTAACTACCTGAAAAGGGGTTTCAAGGAGGATGGAGCTAGGCTGTTGTCAGTGGTAGTAGATGGCAGAACGAGGAGCAATGGTCTCAAGTTGCAGTGGGGGAGATCTAAGTTGGATATTAGGAAAAAGTTTTTCACAAGGAGGGTGATGAAGCACTGGAATGGGTCACCTAGGGAGGTGGTAGCATCTCCATCCTTAGATGTCTTTAAGGTCCAGCTGGACAAAGCCATGGCTGGGATGATTTAGTTGGGGTTGGTCCTGCTTTGAGCAGGGGGTTGGACTGGATGACCTCCTGAGGACCCTTCCAACCCTAATCTACTATGATTAATTTAAAAAAAAAGATTTAAGGATATTTTTATTCATTATAAAGAAACAAAGGATTGTTTCTGGTATCCCATTTACTTTTAGCAGATTTATAGTATTTTGGTCTAAATACAACAAAATGGCCTCTTGGTTATGTAAATCAAGGTGGAGATGAACAAATATTGTTTATACTAATACGTCATATCAGGGTCTTGGAGTAATAGGCTAATTGGTACCAATCCAAGACATCAGCCCAGTTGGTTTCCTCCATTCAGTTAAGAGAGTAACCACACCCAAATGAATCATTCTGAACAAGATCAAGCCAGTCCATCAGGAAAGTATTTTCCCCATCAACTTCTGTCAACTTCTCTAATCAGAACAAAGCCAGGACAAAAAGAGTATCAATAATACAACTGGTTCAGCAAGAATGTCTGGATCAGCAATCCATAGCCTACACTGGTGAACAGTTTGATTTTTTTAAATAAAAATACTTAGTCCTTATATCTTGCTTTTTCATCAGCAGATCTCAAAGGTCATTATTGTTATTGCCTTTTTACAGAAGGGGAAAAGGATGCACAGTTAGGTGAAGTATGTTGCTCAAGATCACCCAGCAGTCCAGTGGCAGAATCAAGAATGAAACTCAGCTCTCCGAATCCCAGTGCCATATTCTATCCAGAAACCAAAGTACAGATAGATTTTGAGGGGGAAAGCCATGACAAATGAAATAAAAATTAAACTTACCTTAAAAAATGCAAACCATTTGTAATCATTTATTACAACTTCAAAGCCTTGATTGTAAATTAGGGTGAAGAAGCCATAATTGCCCAGGTCATCTTGAGCTACATCCAGCTTCTGAAGAGTCACAACTACTTTATTTTCCACAGTTCCTGAAGAGATGAGACAATTTTTATATGAATTGGTTAAGCAGAAGTTTCCGGTGGCGCTTACAAAGTTACACTATCAGACCTTTAAAATACATCTCATGGGACACACAGAAAGCACTACACTGGCAGATACAAGTTTATCAGGGTCAATTTTCTGCTTGATATATTTTTTCTGTTGGTGCACTAGATTTTTTCAGTGCTTTATAGTATTTATATATTTGGTTTTGGCACATGAGAAGTACCTGTTGCAGGCATAGCTTTATTTTACTTCAGTGGAATCTGTTACACAAGCTTACTTAACTCTGGATATTAATAGCAGTGAAATGATTGGCCCTCTCACAGCAAAGCTAGAAGTGGTTTCTTAACACACCTGTTGCTAGGTATTGTAAGTGCTCTGCCATTCAGTGCCAAGTGGCCTAGAACAAACAAACACTGGAAGGCATTTCCAGCAGACGCACCCTTCATCTTTTCAGAATCCCTCCAGACTCACTTCCCACCACTAAAATCTCAACTCTCGGCAAGACAAGCAGCGGAGCACAGTCAGACTGAAAATCAAAAAGACAGCCAACCCAGAAAAATATGAAAGAGAAACTGAACTCTCCAGAGAGTTCTCTCCCACCTCCCCTCCGGTTAGGGTCTGTTTCAATTCCTCTTGATACTATCAGCCTAATTGTGATTGTAAAGTTCTTCAGGCAAAGAACCTGTCTTTTCAGCTATGAAGTGCCAAGAGGAACAATAGGGCTAAATAACACGATCCAGCCACACCCAGGAGTAGCGGATGAGGAGGTGTTGGAGAAGTCTGTAATTAAGATCCAGGCAGATGTGTGAAACACACAGAGAAGGGAAGGTGGCATGACTGGAAGCAGAGAAGGGAATTTAGGGCTAGGAAATACTAAATAAAAACGATAAAGGAGGAATATGAGAAAGAGGCCAGATTTTAGATGATTTACGTGCAATCTCCACCCTGGGCGAGGGAAGAAAGCAGCTATTTCACCAACGTCGCTTGATTAAATTTACACGCACGTGGAACATTTTAAATGTTTTTAAACGACTCTTAAGAAGGGGGCTGCAATCAGATTTGCACATAGCCGGGTCCAAACCACTTCAATTTTTTTTAAAAGAAAAGGTCGCTGGCCCAGATCCACTGCAGCAACTAACTTTGAGATGCCTAAAAGTCACAGAAAAACATTTTGATCCTCGAAGTCTGAGTTACAGGCTGAGATTCCCTGAATAAGTGAATGGGGAGAGACAGGTGCCTTAGAACGTTATCCACAAACCTTAGCAAGCTAGGCAAGGAGATGGCGATGAGAGGAGTGTGTCTAAGATCCACCCTTTCTAAGTCCCAGCTGCAGGAGGAGGAAGAGGAGGAGGGGCCTATCTCTGGTAGCTGGAACCAGAGGAAGATGGTTATTCTTCCGCCTTACTTGTGTGTGTGTAGAACCAATCCAGTAGGTGTGGTCAGAGGCTGTCTAACCCACACAAAACAGCTGGCCGGGGGTCGGAACAGGCTAAATGAGGAGAGGAGGAGGAGGAGCTCCCTCATAACTTTAGGCCACTGACTAGGGTATTCACTCATCTGCCAGGTGAGAACAGAGATCTGCTACCCCGCAGGTGAATGTTCTAACCATTGGGCAATTGAATCTCTCACTCATTGACTCACTATTTAATGATTCAATTAAAGAGTCAATGGGGCTAGAGAGTGAGAATTACACTCTCTAGCCCAGTGGCTAGGGCACTTTCCTGAAAGGTTGCAGACTCCTGTTCAAATCCTCTCTCATCAGGTGCAGAGGGGACTTGTAACGGCAAGATCTCCCACATCCAGTGAGAGCCCTAACCACTGAGCTATATGTTATGAGGGAAGTTGTTGTCGTCCCTTGCCTGCACAGTTTTGCATGGAGTTAGGCTGCCTCTGAGCACACCTATCAGATTGGGTCCTACACATCAGCATGGCATTCTGCTAAAGTAAAATGGAAAAATGCAGGCTTGGCAGAATTACCATTAAGTGGATACTAAAGTGGTTAAACAACTGCAAACAAAGAGTAACCATTAATGGAAAGATGACGGATTGGAAGGAGGTCTCAAGTGAGGTTCTACAGGGATCTCTTCTGGATGTTTAAAATCTCTTCTGCTGTTGTTTAAAATTTTTATTAATTACCTGGATGTAGGAACAGAGAGCACACTGATCAAATCTGCATGTGACACAAAGCTGGGGGGGGGAGAGTTGTTAAACCTTTGAAGGATGGAGGAGATAGGAGAGATCGCCAACCCTTTGGAAAATTCAGCGAGATTTTGATAAATCAGGGAACTGGGCTAAAGACAAGAAAATGAAATTAAACATAGACAAGGGTAGAGGTGCTACACTTAGGCCTGGTCTACGCTGACTGGCAAATTCGATGGCAGTTGACAGGAGCTACGCAAGCTACGCAGAGTAACTTGCATAAGTCCCGTCGACTTCATAACATCCGTTTTGCATGCCATCTCCACTACGCTGCGCCGACAGGATATGAGTACCCGTCGACACAGCGCTAGGTTTTTTTGGAGGTGGTTTTATTAGATCTACTTCTGGACTGATTGAGTGTGTCTTCATATACCCTTAGGAAAGGAAAGCCAAAAGTGCAAACACAGAACAGGGGGAAACTGGCTTGACAGCAGCACTGCTAAGAAGGATCTGGGAGTTGTGAAGGATCACAACCTCAGTGTGAGTCAGCCATGCGATGCTGTTGCAAAAAAAAGCAAATTCAATTTTAGAGATATAGCACGTAAGTCATGGGAGCTAATAGCTAATAGCATTGCTCTACTCAGCCTCAGCTGGAGTATTACATCCAGTTTTGGTCATCAATATATGGAAAGGATATAGAGAAACTGGAAAGGATCCAGAGCCAAGCGACAAGGATAACCAAAGGGATGGAATGCAAGCCATATGAGCAAAGGCTGAAGGAACAGGTCTGTTTAGTTTGGAAAAGAGGAGATTAAGTGGGGACATGATAACGGTCTTCAAATACTTGAAAGGCTGCCATAAAAAAGATGGAGAAAAGTTGTTCTCTACTACCACAGAGGGCAAGACCAGAGGCAATGGGTTCAAATTACAACATAGCAGATTTAGATTAAATCTCAGGAAAAAATTCCTCACTGTGAGGACAGTAGGACAATGGAACAGACTGCTTTGGGAGGTTGTGGAAGCTCCTCCACTGGAGGTTTTCAAAAGGAAGCTGGATAGCCATCTGTCCTGGATGGGTTTAGACCCAACAAATCCTGCATCTTGGCAGGGGGTTAGACGAGATGATGCTGAGATCCTTTCTAGCCCTATGCTTCTAAGGCAGTTAGTTCTCTTATCTGTGGATCACTCTGGGGAGATATAACTAACCACAGAGCACAGATGTGACAGCAAAACAGGTGGGAGGGGCTAGCAGCTCAAGTAACTAGAATCTGAGATGGGCCCTGGCCCATAGCTGGGGTGGTTCGCTCCTTAAGTTCCATTTTTAAGGCACTAGCTTGATGAGAGCTAGCATGACTGTGTTTTCTGGAGCTGGGAATTGCACCTCCAGCTCAAAGTGTAAAATGCCGCTAAGGTAGAGCAGCAGGGGCCTGCCCAGAGGCAAGAAGTTAAGCACACTTTACTGAAAAAAAAAATGTAGGTGCTGAGTGAGTTTAGGCACCTCCAGGGTTACATGGCAGTCAGGCAAGAGGACCCCAGTGACTTCTAAAAATGGGGCTTAGATGCCTAAATCTGGGGATTAGGGGCTCAAGTACCTTTGAGGATCCAGACACTTGCCCCCATTAGAAAAGGCATCCATGACTAACTACAACCACTTTTTAACACAAAAGTAGCAAGGGTCTTTGTTCCTGGCATGAGCAAGGTCAAAAAAGGCAAGTAAAATGAAGAAATCAGATGTAGCTTTCCTATTTAAAATTACAAGCCTTAAAAACACAAATTACTCAGATCTGTAGACTTGATTAATTTGTAACCAATGCGCCCTTTAGTCACACATGGTGAGACTTGCAGGGAAATTCCACTGTTGGTCACTATAGTCGGTTCTAATCCCCTGAATTTGTCAAAACACACTGCTGCTTAGTAAGAGAATAAAAATGTCTGTATTTATTGAAAAGTTTTGGAACCGTTTTCAGAGCTCACATTCAGTTCCCTACAGAACTGCCCAGGCTAACACAAAAGTTCTACTTCCTCTTTTGATATCTGAACTGATACATCTCTGGAGTTGGGTAACAGGAGGGTGGGAATTTCCTAAGAACAGCTGAACATGAACCAGAAAGAAGTAATTTCAAGAGAAGAAACAAGATGTACAAGTTTCCACAGAGTTCTTACGGGGACAAGGGTTTCTAGTTTCCCACTCAGTGGATGGGGGACCAAGAGAGAGAAAACTGTTCAAACAGGGGGGCTCAGACTACCCCTGGATTTTTTTTTTAAAGCCGGTGGCACAGAACATATTTTGCCAACACTCTTATAGAGCCAGAGGGGTTTTTGTTTGTTTGAAACAGGAGTTTAACAAAAGCTTGTTTGTCTGAAAGATTCTCACTTTATCGTGCCGGCCAGACTGGGGTGGGGAAGGAACAAGAAATTAAAAACCAGATGGAGAAAGAAAATAAAAGGGGGGAGGGAGACAATTTAGGAGAGGGGGAAGACATGCCTCCTCCCCCCAGCACTTACCCATCTCGGAGCAGTTAATGTGTCGGTTCTGGCCCCCCTTCCCCACCTGGAAGAGCCAGGTGCCCTCCAGGTCCGCGAAGGTGCAGTTGGCCGGGGTGTCGGCCAGTGACTGCCGCAGCTGGCAGAGGAAGAGGACGGGGAAGAGGCACCACGGCAAGCGCCCCATGCCTGCGGGGAGAGGGAGCCGAGCGGGCGGCTGGAACCCGTCGCTCTCCCGGGCCCGGCTCAGCCAGCGACGCGCGGCCGGGACAAGGGCCAGCTCCGGGCCCGCCCCGGGGCCATCACGTGGAGAAGGGGAAGGCGGCCTGGCCTCCGCCTCCCCTCCCCTGGGGCGGATCGGCCGGCGGGCGCCGCGCTAGGCAGCCGCAGCCCTGGCTGCACGGCGGGGCGACGGGCGAGGCGGGGCAGGCTCGTCCCCGGGGCTTCTGGCAACGTGGAAGCTGGCCCCTGGCTGGAGCAGGTGCCCCGAGCAGCTGTGGGGCTGGAGCCGGGCAGGAAAGGGTTTCTTTTGTCCCCTTGGAACACAGATCCTCAGTGCCCTCTTCCCCCAGCCGCTGGCAGGCAAACACGCCTTCCATTGTTGGCAAGATCCTAATTTAACAGCAGCAACAACCCTCTGGAGTCAAAAGGTTTCCAGCCAGTTGTTAGAGACCCTCCCGTATAGAGCTGGGACAAGTGGCTGAAAAAGAAACAAACCCCAACAACCCACCACTGAATTTGGGGTTCAGATGAAATCGAAGCCAGATCCAAGCAGTTTGTTTCCCAGGAGAGAACCACCCCGATTTGGCAACACCCCGTTGACCAGTTTTTACAGGATCAAAATCAAACCACCTTGATTTTGTCTGGTGCAGAGATGGCGCAAACTCTTCCCAAACCTTTCGCGTTGTCTCTCCCACCCCACTGAATTTTGGGGGTTCAATTGAAAAGGATTCTGGCAGCAAACTGGCTCTAGTTTTGCATACTTCAGACTTACACACAAGGAGATGCAAAACCAGGCAGAATCCCTTCAGCTCATCAGCTGATACAAAAAAACCAACCCAACAACAAAACAGACTTGCACATTTATGGAAGTCCTGACTTGTTTTGAAAAGCAGGCTTTCCCCTGTCCCCCTTCCTATTCTGCTCAGAGGGCACGGTAGTTACTTGGTGGCCACCAGTGCTTGTCTACACTAGTGCTCCCACCATTCTCACATAATTATTAATCAGGTTTATTATTGTAATGCCTAAACTAGGAACCAGCTTACAATGGGGCCCTGTTGGGCTGGCACTGTACTACACAAAGTATCAGCCTTTCCCCATTCTGCAGTGCTTACCTTCTAAATAGACAAAAAGGATATACATTTTAAAGACAGTAGCAAGCAGCTATATCTGAATTTTCAAATCAACGTACTAGATGAATAGACTGTCAGAATTCTAAAATGGGCAGCCTTACAGCTTGTCTTCACATACAACACTACAGGGAAGTGCTTTAGCGAAGATTCTACTTCATCGATAAGAGAGCGTCTCCCATCCGCCTAGTTAGTCCACCTCCCCAAGAAGCGGTAGCTAGGTCAGTGGGAGAGGCTCTCCCATCTGCACAGCGCTATCTACACAGGAGGCTAGGTCTGTCGTGTAGACCTGGCCTCAGTGGCTTACAAGGTCCTTTCAGCTGAGCAGACTGCCAGCACGTGAAGGGGATATCCAGTAACAATGGATAAAATCAGGTATCCAGTAACAATAAGTCTGTGTTCCCGATAAGAGTATCAACAGTGAAATGGTTAACCATGTGAGCATTTAAATGCAAATCCATGGAATGACATGTTCACATTTCTCTTACTGGCTATTGTTTCCTTGTGTCTGCAGTTTCAAAATGTGCATGATTTTCTATACTGAAGGTTATGTCTACAATCAGAAATGCTAGACAATTTATGAATGAGTGAATGAATTCTGGGTAGAGGGCAGTAAGATAAGTAGAAATACCCTGTGCCAGTGGGATTTGCAGAACTTTAAGCAGTGAAGTGTTGACACTGAAATTAATGCATTACTTTAACTAAAGGTGGGATTTTAAACTGATGTAGTTGAACCAGTGCAAATACCTCTGTAGACACACTTATTTTGGTTTGAGAGTGGTTTCTAGTAGTTTAGCTTAAATCAATACCTAAATGATTTAAACTATATCTGGTTTAAACCAAAATCAGAGTGGCCCCACAGTCTTTTGCACTGGTTTAACTAAAGTAGTTAAAATCATACCTTTATTTAAACTAGTGCACTGAATTTCAATGCCAACACTTCGTTACTTGTATTTCTACAAATCGTCTTCCAGAGGAGGGATTCATTTCAATGTCAACATCTCACATTTGAATGCTAGAACCATCATTTAGTAAATGTCCTTGTTCAAGGCAGTAACTATCATTAGAGGTTTTACAAAGGTGAGTGAAGTAAAATTCCTCCCATATTGCAGACAAGGTAACTGGCATGAATTCAATTTGTGAGACTTCATTGGGATGAGAAACTTCTTGTCTAGGTACAGAAACAAAAAAGAAGCAGACACCTAATGGAAATGTTAAAGATATCTACAATCTGATTTCCATATGTACTGCCATTTCTGACTTCCTTTTCTGATGACAGTTGACTACATAGCACAATACCATCACTTCTGACTCTCTTCTTTCACCCACAGTGTAAGGCACGATTGTTATCTTCTTGCTTTCTGAGGGCAAGTTTTCTGTAGTTCTTGATAGTGTGCGGAAATATCCTTCTTGCATTTCCTCTTATTTTGGAGCAGAAAGCATCTCTGTCTCAGGACTTGTCTACACTTACTGTGCTGCAGCTGCGTCACTATAGCACATAATGAAGATATGATCTATGCCGATGAGACAGAGTACCTATGCCGATGGAAGAAGCTATCTGCTAAGACGGTCCACACCTCTGAGCGACATAGTTAAACCAACATAAGTTTGTAGTGTAGACGAAGCCTCGATCTCTCCTCTGTCACATTGGTTGTACATGGGTTTGGACTGTGCTTTGTGCCTCATTTTCTACCTGGAGTTGATGGTCACTGCAGGCTTGTCTAGACGCAGAGTTGGACCTGTTTAACTTAAATCTGTTAAGAATCACACTTTTCACCTACATCTTCATTGCAAACACAAGTGTGTCTTTACATCAAGAGAGATAACGATACAAAACTCTTGTGGAGATTAGGCACAGGTAGGTAGGCAAGGTCAACTAATATCCCCTACCTGCCATTTACCGTGCCCTTGCTCCACTAGAACTGTACATTGAGATAGCTATCTCAATATATTAAAAAAAAAACAACAAATCTATAGTTTCCAGCCTTAAACTGCTACACCTCTGTATGTAGACCAGACCTTATGTAAGAGTCCACCTTGGTTTTGCATATTTCAGTGTAGTGAGCTCTAACCTGATAGTGCGGAACAGAAATGTTAACAGTCTTCTCTCAGTGTTGTAGTCATGTTGGACTCAGGATGTTAAAGGGACAAGGTGGGTGAGGTGATATCTTTTATTGGACCAACTTTTCTGATTACCTTTCCCAGACCTGAAGAAGAGCTCTGCATAGCTTGAAAGCTTGTCTCTTTCACCAACAGAAGTTGGTCCAATAAAAGATACATTACCCACATTGTCTCTTTAACAGGTTTAGCAAGCTTCCCTGATCTGATCGGTGGAAAGCATCTTATGACATGAGCAAAAATAGAGAATTCTGTCCTAGGGATGGGGGGGAGGAGGGAGGAGAACGGATGATGTATCTGTACTATGACCATTTAAATGCTAATATTATGAAGTGCTGGGTAAATCACAAACTCAACAGGAGTCAAATAGAGTTTGAATTTGTTCCTTTGACAGCCAGGACGTCATAATATTAGCATTTATATAGTCCTGACTAAACTCTGAAGTTAACATTGTTGCTGTTATTCTTTGTTTGTGGAAAGTTTTCTGCAAGGTCTGTGGCTAGGCCAGGTCTACATTAGGAAATTCGGTTGGTATAAGTACATCGCTCAAAGTGTGAAAAATCCACATCCCGAGCGACGCAGTTGATGTAGGCAATGTTTTCACTGAAGCACTATCGCAACACAGCTGCAGTGTTTTAAGTGTAAACCTGACTCTGGTTACATGGTTTTGAAAAGCAAAGCCCTGTCTAAAAAGGCTTTGTCTTCACTTACTTTTTTTTTTTTTTAAACAGTCAAAAAGGAGTGAAAATGTCTTTCCACAGGGCAGTGCAGAGATCAGGGCAGGAGAGAGCAAAAGAGAGAGATGTAACATGAAAAACACCTTTAGTCACATAAAATTACATTCAAAACTATTACAAATGTTATAAAATTACAACAGATACACAAAAAGATATTAATAAGAGTAAAGCAAAACACCTCTTAAGCAAACATTAAATTTGGATCACTAAAGCAGCAGCATTACCAATTTCACTATAAATATTAACGCACCAAGTCAACCCAAAGTGTCCAGGTCAATTTATAAAAGTTGGAATCAATCCACAGCCAGGCCACAATCAGTGCACCGAACAGCTCTAGCATGTCATATTGCTCTACTCTGGCCATTCTGTTCTGGTGAGGTTTCAAAACAGCTGGTTTTGCCGGACCCAGCAAAAAGTTAGCCAGGCAGGAAACTGACTAAGTGCAAACACAGCATCTCACTCCAAGGACAAACAGGCTTGGGGAAAACCAGTCCCAAACCACTGAAAAATTGTTGCTTAAAAAAAAAAGAGTCAAATGGGAGCAGTACAGTAATACATGAAACACTGTCTCTGAAGCCGAACAGAAGGGGCAGTACACAGTACTAAATGACTGGTTGTTACAATGCTATGTAGGACCCTCCACTGCAAGTTGCCCAAGTGCTTTGGAAGAGGAGGTTTGTACAACATCCTTCAAGCTGAGGTAATAGAGTCAGCCAGGGACAGGGCATCCTTCAGGCTGTTTGAGGGAGATCAGAGAGGATGGCAAAATGCTGCACCTTGACACACATACCATAGAGCTGCTTCTTGGACCTAGTTGCAAAAGGAACACTCACCAAACTGTTCCAGGACAACACTGCCTGGTTGCATAAGGATCTTATCCACAGAAGGGGAGACAACTAGTGAGGGGAACACAGGATTCTCTCTCTAGAAGAAAAATCATTGCAAAAACATTCTGCAAATATTGAGTAGCTCTCTGAAGTAGTGCTGTCTGGAATTCAACAAGGACCTTATGCAAAAAATGCACACACTGGATTCTAGTCTGAACAGCAAGAGTTTTGGCTGATTTCCTGCTTGACCAGCTAGGATCAATCACTTGGGACAGCCTGATCAACCCAGCCTGAATAAAATGGCTAACCCCCTGTTAGTCTATAAGATGCTAAAAACATTATGGTATAATAAAGAAATATATTATAAGAATACTGGCCCAATCCCAAAAGCTTCTGCTGTTTTAAAAAGATAACTATCTATCAAAGTCCTTTTCCTGGTCCATTGAAACAAGCCTCACATCCAGATTACAACGTTTGCTAACAGTAAAAACATCACAAATTAAAAATAAATTTTCAAAAATACAGAGGTATAAATACAATATGTTTGATCAGGATGTATCAAAGAGTCCAGACAGTCCTTCAGTCGGCTGGCTAAAGCTCTGGATAAAATCTTATAGTCGGAACCGAGAAGAGAAATAGATCTCCAGTTCCATGGGTCACAGAGATCCCCTTTTTTGTGCAACTGGGTGATCATGGTCCTGCAGCAACTGAGGGGCAGCTCTTTCTCCTGGATACACTCCAGCACCACCAGAAAAAAGTCAGGACTAACAAGGCGCCATAAATGATTGTAAAATTCAGATTGCAGCTCATCAATAATGGGGGCCTTAGCTGTAAAGAGCTTCTGGATTACAACAGAGAACTCCTGCAGTGACAGCAGGGCATCCAGGCACTGCTGCTTCACAACAGTCAGATGGGGCAACCCCAGGTGCAGCTCCTCCATTGCCAGCGCATCACCGGCTTCAGATGAGTACAGAGTACTGTGAAAAGAAACATCTGCTTTCCGGATCTCAGTAGCAGGGCCAGGTGTCAAACAGCCATCTGGCAGTTGTAGGCAAAAAGTTTGTTGACTCTCTGTAGACTTTTTTCTAACTCAAAAAAGAATCTTGTGGGAGCATCAGTTTCATGGAGCTGAGTAAAAACAGGCCCGAGCTAATCACTGTCTCTTCCAACAAGCACCTCAGGAGCTGGTACTTCTCACTTAAGGTTTAGTGAATCTGCACTGGGTTTCCCACAATCCAGGTTGTCATGAAGGTCCAAGATATCTCTTTCCAGGGCACTTGGCCTGATGCAAGGATCATGTGGCAGCCTGGCTATACTGCTGGCAGAAAAGTTGGATCCGGACATTTCCAACATCCCACCATTGTCTCAGGAACTCATACAGGGGCTTGTACTATTGCCAGTGCTCCCAAAACACATCAAACATCTGGGTGAAATTCAAGTCCTGTAGTAATTTGATATTCAAGTGCTAGTGCATAGGATAGGCAGGAAAAGGGAGAAACACCCTGAAAGAGACATAACAATGATCAGACAAGTGAGTGGGAGACTTGGAAGACTGAACAAACATAGTCACACTGGACTTCACGATATTAAAGTGATCCAGTCTGGCCCTGAGACCTGGCCTGGGTGTATGTAGTCTTTCAGCCAAGAGCACTGCCTAACAGTGCGGTGAGAGAACCTTTAAACATCTACCAGCCCAAAGGTCTGGAGGAGACGTTACAGTTCCCTGGCTCACTGAGAGTGTGGCTTCTCATTGTTCCTGTCTAAAACATAATCTACATGAAATTAAAATCCCCTCCCAGGACAATAGTATCCAGGCCACAGCCATGCATGGCCTGGACACAATCGACGGAGACACAATCTCACCCCAGAAGAGGAACATACACAGAAAAGAGATAAAAAACATTGGTGTCAATATGTGACCCAGCCTAGAGGAACTGGCTCTTCACAGTTTCCTTCACAGAGATGATCTGTGCCCATGCACCTTGGGAAAAAGAACAGCTCCCTCAGCAGTGACATTGGAGTCAGGGTTCAAGAAAACTTCCCCATCCCATTCCTTCAACCAGTTCCCCTGGTTATCAGGGGCTGAGTGCGTCTTTTGCAAAAGGACCTCAGCAAAGCATTTTTGTCTGACGGAGGTTCAGAGCTGTGCCCTTTTCTGACCATTCCAACACCCATTAATATTTAGAGAGCCAATCTGAGCAGCACCATAGAGACTAGAAGGAGAAAGCCAAGTAGCAGACAGAAATCATGGAAAGTGGAATTACTTTTAACAAAATGAGCCATGGGGAAGCCTGTATATCTTGAACAATCCTCACACGCTTCCTCAACCTTGCCCAATAGCTCTTTGAAACAGAAACGTTTCCTATAACTGAGGTATCTCTCAAGACAAGGACATCTGAGTAAACAACATGCTGTAAATCAGGGAAATAGGCCTCAGTTTCAACTCCCTGCTGCCCTTTAGTGCTACCCAAAAAGTAACTAATCTCCTTCACACAGTACCCAAACTATCCCACTGGGATAGCAGGAACCAGGGAGAAGTCGATCACTGTAGCATGTGGGATCCGCTGTTTGAGGACTCACCCTGCCACGGGAAGACAGAATCCCACTGGGAGCTCCAGGCAAGGAGTTATCAGCCAACGAAACACTGTCCTCCTCCTTAGGGTGAACAGCTCCGTCTTCAGCTGCTGCTAGGGTTCAAGGGCCTCCAAAGTCTTAGACCTTTTAAAAATAGCCCCATATGAATCTGTCTTGTCAGTCTGTTCTTCACTCCCATCTCTAGAACCTGTCTCTGCTTCCTCTGCAGGGTGATGGGAGCACAACAAAGGGCTCCTTGGGGAGGCTGCTCCCTGGACTACGGCAGACCACATCAGCAAGGAGGGGAGATAGAAACTGGCAGTGCAGAGGCAGCCTCTGTTTCCTGTTGGTCCTTGATGTCTCACATTCTTACGAGGGACTCCCAAGCCAGCAGTGCGTGGGCAGGATCTCTGCAAACGACCAGGGTCTCATAGACTCATAGACTCATAGACTCATAGGTCAGAAGGGACCAATATGATCATCTAGTCTGACCTCCCGCACAAGGCAGGCCACAAAACCCTACCCATACACATTTATAACAACCCCGAACCCATGACTGAGTTATTGAAATCCTCAAAAGTGAGATTTGAAGACCTCAAACTGCAGGGAATCCACCAGCAAGCGACTCATGCCCCATGCTGCAGGGGAAGGCGAAAAACCTCCGTGGCCCCTGCCAATCCGCCCCGGAGTGGTCACTCCACAGGAAAACATTTCACGTTTTCACAGGTAGCAAACATGGTATAATCTGCCCTAGTTTCATATATGTGGTGCTTGAAAACCAAGTTCAAGGGCTGTTCAGAGTTATTTAGAACCTGGCGCCGGCATGACATAACATGCCTCACATCTGAGTTCCTGCAGCCTAATGGAGTCATCCTAGCAGAAGAAACTACCTTCCCCTAAGAGGAGAGAGCAGAGACTGGTGTCTCATTATGAAAAGGGAGGGGCCAGTGACGCTGGCGAAACACCTTTAGTAGCAGGAGTAAACAAGGGGAAAAGGGCTCCTTGACCCAGAGTCCCTCCTGTACCAAATGATTCACAAAGTGCTCCTGGGCCAAGAAAATCATGATAGATTTGCTCATCTGAGAGGCAGATTTTATTTTAGCACAGCCAACAACCATACGTACACTCAGCAACACACATCCTCCAATATGAGGAGACAGCAGGCACACACTGGATCCCATGCTTGTAGGTCAAATTGCAAGTGGATCGCATGGAGAAAAACACCCACCCCTTCAAGGAAAAAAAGGGGCTAGGGGAACCAACAACTCTCTTAAAACAAAGAAAGAGCAAGTAATAATAAAAAAAACCAAAACAGACTAACAGAACTCAGCTAGCACACACAGCACATAACAAACACAGCCTCACTCTCAAAAGCTCCCATAATCCCAAGACAGAAAGAATAGACCAAGGCCCTAGTTAGGGCTAGTCAATTAGGACATTCATTTGGGATGTGAATGTCTGAAACATTTCAATAAAGTAGTGTTTTGTGACGGAAAAGGTTTTGTCAAAATTTTTTTGGACCAGCTGTAGCTCCTAGGTGCTACTTCAATACAAATGGTCAATAATAATCAGTATTTTTAGGGTAGACAAGCCACCAGTCAGTCTGCATTACAACCGACTGCCAGGAGTAAGGTGTTACTCAGCAAAAGTAAGTCTAGCAGAATGTGGTCATATAAGTGTAATTATCATTCCTTTAGTTTGCTTGTCGGGGTTTTGTCATTTAATGAATTCTAAAATCTTTGGAATGTGGACCATCTTTTTATTCTGTATTGTGCAGCACATAGCACAGTGGGGTCCTGGTCCATAGCTAGGGCTCATAGGCACTACAGTAATGCAAATAAATAAAAATAATCCTGCTAACTTTTCATTAAAGGCGGCTCATAGAGTTCTGTGAGTCTATGATTCTTTATATGTACAGCATTGCTCTTGAAAAGACTGTTCTTGGCTTAAACAAACAATACTGATTTCAAGTTTCTAATTTTTCACTCTGCACCTTTTCATTTATTAATATGAGGCTGCAGGTTTGCTTGAGACCATTGTTTTCATTATTTGAGGGCTAACAGAATAATAATGCAAATTTAATGTTAATTAGAAAGCTATTAGAATATTCAAGTACTGCTCTAATGAGGGCAAATTAACAGGAAATATTGCAGTAATTAAAGGAATATGAAAATTTTATTATCTCAGAAATTGCCTGGAGCACAATATCTTTTAAATGCAGAGAAACTAGATTGAAAAAGCTTATTTCACTTGCATTGATACAGGTGTTTAAACAGACAGACTATATTAAAGAAGATGTAAAGAAAATGGAAAGTGAGTTGCAAACGGTGAAGACTATAAAATTAAAGTGACATTGTCAACATTCTTAGACCTCAAAATGTACGTTCCTTAAAGGAAATGTCATTCTTCAGAACAGGTGCATCTCTCATATAGACAAGATTCTACTCTTAATGCTTGGTACTTATAAAACACTTTGATCTTCCAAGGGTTTTACAAACCTGAGCTAATTAATCTACATGATCTCTGTTAGGTAGGTAAGTGCTATTATTTTTACTTTGAAGGATGAGGAAACCAAGGCAAATAAGTTAATTTGGAGTTTCTTTTGTATCCAGCAGACTGATGTTTCAGTACTTGGGTCAAGTGGAAAAGTGGGTGGCTCTGGAAAGTAGAACTCCTGACACCAGGACAGTCATATCAGTCTGAGCTAAACAAAAACAGGAAAAAAATGAGATTTGGAATTTCCAATCAACTCTCATGTAAATAAGTAGTAAAAATCATAAGCATTTCACTTTGCAAGTATTTGCCAAGTTAAACTTTTAGCTTCATGGTGTTTTCAAATTTGTTCTCCATTTCCAAAATGTGGGGAAACTGAGGCAGAGAAGAGAAGCATTTTGCCTAAATCTCAGAATGAAGACAATGGAAGACCTAAATGAAAAAGTCAGATTTTTTTCAAACTTTTGGTTTTGTGTTTTGTTTTTTAAAGGATGAAAATACAAAAGCTTATACGCCCTCCCGCTCTTCCTCCTAAAGACAGTTAGGGACTTCTGTGAATTGGCAGTAGATCGAAACTCAGCAGTTTCACAAACAACTAACTATTGCAGCCAAACTGCTTTGTGCTGATTCACTGGGCTAGAACTCTCATGAGAAAAGTTTTCCCTGCAGTATTTTAGAACAGCCCTGTGACACTGACTGGATTAGGGGGGTGACCATTTATAATATTACATAACATCAATGCTTCAAAATTACAATAATTCATGCGAGGTATGACATGTCAGATACCTTTAGAAAGGTAATTTCCTAAGTATGATGATATTGTTTATGTGCATGTGTCATATATGTTGTGTTGGAAGTTATGGATATGTTTGATGTATCTGTATTTCAACTCCTGCTGTGTTTCTGGGCGGCACCCAGACAGAATGGCTGCAGCATTAGTGGCTTGATAGCCCATTCAGGGAACTCAAAAGTACAATAAGCCCAGGGAAAGAATCCAGGGGCTACATCTGATGAGTCACCAGGACTTACTCGTAACCCAGGATTCCATCTTGTTTCTGTAAATTTCTACAAGCAGCACTGCAAAGGCCAAGAGACATAAAGGGCAGCTGCACCACATCCATTTTGTCTTTAATCTTTTTAGCCTTCACCACCTACCTCTGGATCAACTCATCTGCAACTGAGGCTGTGAAAGAAAGGACTGAGACCCATCCAGGTACTGGATGTACACCAGAGGGACTGTATAAGCCTGCAAACGCTGCAATTCTAAACCTGATATATATATATGTATATATGACTTTCAAATCAAATCATTTGTATGTATCTGATTGCTTTAATCATTTAACATTTTTCTTATAATTTGTTTCTTTCCTTTTACAATAAACCTTTAGTTGTAGTGACTAAAGGATTGGCCGGCAGCGTGGTATTTTGGGTAAGATCCAAACTTACAATGATTTGGTAATGTGGCTGGCCCTCTGAGGTCAGAAGAACCTACTGAAGCTAGTGGCTGATTGGGAGCCAGAGACTGGAATGCAGTAAAAGGGGCCGTGTATATTTTTGTTTTAGCTTCTTGATAACCAGTGTGGGGGAATCAGAAGCATTAGTTGTGGCTGGTTGGGAAGTCTGACTTCAGTATCACCCACCAATGGTGGGAGAATCTGCTCTCCTTTTGTAGCCTGCCCTGCTCTTGGCATTTTCAGGTAGTCTACCGTAGGCACGGACGGGTTGCAAACCCCTTCTGGAATCTAGAAATGCACAAAGTGCAAGAGGAAACACAGGGTAATTAGGCCATTTAAAAATTGACAGATTAGTTTGAGGGGTGGACTGCAGATTAGGGTTACTTTGTATTTACTTGATAAGCTTCTTCCCACACTCATGCACATATTCCTACTCTGTGGTGTTGGTCATCAGGTCACTAAAGCGTTTTCTCATATAAGATTTCATCTATATTAGACACAGAGCTAGTCAGTTACATCGGATCACCTTCATATAGGGAATGCCCATGGAAACAGACCTCAAAGAAACTTTCAAAAAATAACCAGGTGATGCACAAGTTTAGGTAGTGTCTGTGTACGTGACAAGTGGACAAAACATAAAATGACATTCATGAGCTGTTACCTTATCAGCTCGTACAATGCAGAAAGGGAGAACAAGGTGAGATTTCAATTAAATACCAGCCCCTTGTTTTTTATAGTTATTTATAGCAGCTTGCCAAA
Source organism: Mesoclemmys tuberculata (assembly GCA_007922155.1). NCBI lineage: Eukaryota > Metazoa > Chordata > Testudines > Chelidae > Mesoclemmys > Mesoclemmys tuberculata. The sequence continues at coordinate 2,672,415 of ML675690.1, read as the reverse complement.
TGTAAGAGAAGATTCCTTCTCAGTGGGGTGTGCAACGTGCTCCTTGTTGAGGAGAAATGAAAAGCAACGGAAATTTGCAATCATACAGCTGTTTAATAGAGTTGTTCTTAACCTATTATTTTTTCCTACTCTTCCAGCTCAAATCATACAACACCTTAAAATGAAGCTGTATTTTAGGTAACACATATGATGGAGATGCATGTTGAGTTTCATAGTGTGTCCTCAAAGATAAGTAGCAATTAACTTTTATATGCATTTAAAAAGAATGCTCAAGGTACTATATATTAATGATCGCTTTTCTTCCTGTGGTTTTGAAAATGTATGTTATTTTTAATTTTCATCCTACAGTTCTTTGCTTGTTCTTCCAAGCTGTCTTATGAATTGAGGCATTTTTAAAATGTCAAATGCTTGTCAATTTCTAGCAGTTTTCCTGAAATCTTGTCAAACCTACCATTCCATTTGTCCATCAGTCTTGAAGGCTTGGGGGGGGAAAGGGGGAAGTAACATCCTCCTTAAAAAGTCTTACTTTCATTGCTTGCCACTTTATCATCAGCTTCAATATCTAAATGCTTTTCATCTGCTGACACTTTAGTTTTAGAGATGGCCTTTTAACAAACATCCTTTACATTTTGGTGGCTTCAGATAAAGGGAACCTGGATTGGGACAACTCCTTGTTACAGTTTTACACAACACACACAGCTTCTCCCACCAAAGAAAACAAAAAACAACAACAAACAAACCAACAATCCAAGAACAACAACACCACCACCATTTCACTGATGACTGTTGCATAATCAAATCATAGCCTAATCAGCAACCTGGAGGACATGTAGACAGAGTTGCACCAGCAGCATACAGGCAATATACCCTGGGTGTCCTCGGAGGAAGGAGAATTGGCCACACTAGTTAAATGGCTAGGAGACCCTGTCAATGATGCAACAAAATTAACACTGTACAGAACTGGTTAGAGGAAGAGAACTATGTGACAGGCTAGGCCTCTGGCATAGGTGAAACGCTGTTTGCTGCCACGGTTACTAATCAAGTTTTAACCACCTATTGTTTGGGCACAAACTATATTTAGAGCAGACTAAATCCAGCAGCTCACAAAGATACAGAAGATATGCTATGAATAAAGCCTGAGAGATGAATTATGGCTCTTAGAGCTAGTGAGAGAGCCCACATGCCTGTGATCAGAGATGCTGAGTGAAATCCTGGCTCTACTGTGTCAATAGGAATTTTGCTATTGACTTCAGTGGGGGCAGGATTTCAGTCCTCTAGCTTTCCTGCAGGGCCCAATCCAGTAGTATACACTAAGCCTGCCCATTCAAAATCTGGCCAGAGAAGGTGGGGGTAAGCCCTTTATGACTTTTATCCCAGCAGTTAGTACACTCACCAAAGGTGTGGGAGACCCAGGTTCAACACCCCCTCCTTGTTGAAGAGAGAAGATTTGAACAGGGGCCACTCATCTCACAGGAGTGTGGCCTAACCACTAGGATATGGGGTATTCTGATGTGGGACTCCCTCAATCTCTTCTATTGAAGCCATCCACTTTGGATAAATAATTAGAGTCACTGGAGCAGGGGGACTGCACCCAGGGTCTCCAACCCGCACAGCTGCGTGCTCTAACTGTCAGACTATAAAGTCATTCTTGCTCTCTTTGGGCCAATAACAATTTAATTGTTTCTCCAAAGTGGAATGGCTTCAACAGGAGAGACGGAGAAAGACTCACTTCAGAGCACCCCATAGCCTAGTAGTTAGGGCACCCTCCTGAGTGGTAGAGGACCCCTGCTTGAGTCTTCTCTCCTTTTTCATTTCTAGCAAGAACTTGCTTAGGTGCCTAAGTCATCTAACTCTAGGAGAGGGGTTCCTGGCTGTGGATTGCCAGCAGAGATAGGTGTCTTCCCTACAGCCTGGAGTTAGCTGCTTAACTGTAACCATATGAAGGGCATCATCTCCCATTGACTACTTTATGGGGCTCCTTGCCTAGCTTGCTGCCAAAATTTTGTGGGTTTCATTTCTAGGCATTCATCTCTCCCTGTTCATTGTATAGGGAGCCTGGGTGCGTAATTCAGGCCGTGTGGATCACCTTGATCTTCCAGTGATTCTCTAGGCACCTAAAATGTAGGTGTTGCAATGTTCCCTTTGTGGATCAAGGCCTCAGCACCTGCCCTCTGAAAATCAGGTTCCAAGTTAGGCACCCAAAAATCATTTGTCACTTTTGGAAATGTTGGGCAATATTAATGGAAATGTTTTAGTGGGTTTTTCTGGGAGGATATTTTATTCAAAAAGAAATTTTATGGAATCCTTCATGAGAGGTAGTGTTGTGAACCTAAATGATTGTGTTTTATTAGTACATGGGAACCAGAGAGTGAAATTAACTAGGGACAAAAGTGAAAAATGACCAGCCTATTTACAAAGGCCAAAATGAGCAAAAAAAAACCAAATATAAAAAGGAAACATATTTTAAAAGTGTGTCAGAAGATAGAAAATATTTTCTTTTAAATAATTGATAATGTTTTTAGAAACAGAAGTCAGGAACTGGGTTTTAAATGGATAATGATGACGGATTATGGTTGCATGTCACTGCAGGAACAGGGCAGGGCCTATCTGTCTTTAATTACAAAAGAACAGTCTCCATCTTTTTGTCTTGCTGTTCTCTTCATTCTCATAGATGTTTTTACTTCCATGAGAGCAGCACTAGACCCATTATAGAGCCACTGGGCCTGATTCTTATTTACACTAAGGCCACTTTACATCACTTTGATTAGGATGCTGGTGTGCGGAGACCACTGCCTATTATGCTCGCCAATATTATCTCATTGTTTCCTTTAGCTCCCCCCATCCAGCTGCTATATCCACTTGTTTTATATTTAGATTGTAAAGTCTTTGGGGCACAATGAGATCCTGATCCATAAGTAGGGCTCCTGCTCATTATTATGATAAAGTATAAAGGGGCCCCTTAAAATGTTTTGCTGTATACAGACTAACACAGCTATCCCCTGGAACTTAAAATGAGTGTAAGTATATAAATTTAAAGTAATTTTGTAATTGCTAAAGCAATGTAAAGGGACCTTCATGTAACTAAGAATCAGGCCCACAGTATTTAAGGTGTGTTAAGGGTTCCCCTATTCAAGCATCTGACCCTTTCTGAAAGGTGTTATATCTGAAGATTTGGATAATTGGGTAATTTACAAAACAATTATTTTTAACAATAGATGTATAAGGCTGCAAGTCTGTATTTTCCATAACATTCTTTATTGACTGGATGAGGTTGCATAACATTCTTTATTCCCATAACCCTCTTTATTGAATGGATAAGGTTCTTTCTTCTATCCACTCTTCATCCGGATGGAGGACCTTGCAGAGTTTTACAAAGCAAAAAACCAAAACTAAACACACTAATTCACTACAGGCTCCTCTAGGTTAGGATAATTTGCACTGATGCAATTTCATCAGGGCAGGTAAAATAAAATCAGTGTCATTACATCAGTGTTAAGGTGTTAACCCCTAATGTAGGCACACTGCACTGGTGTGGCCTGCAGCAGTACGATTTAGCCCAGGAAGGTATTGAGGTAAGTTGTTCTGGTTATTGCCCCCATTTTACATCAGTGCAGTGTAGCTACACTTGGGGAGAAAGGAGGGACTCCGCACTGGTGTATCTACATCAGTGCAAAGAAACCCATTATAGACAGGGCCTATATACACCTCACTTGCCTTCGCCTACTAAGGGGACAAACTGCTTAAGAGCACACAGCTACAGTACACACTACTTTGGGACTGGAAGTGAAGAATACCCATTGACAATGCAGATTAAATTCATATAGTCAGAATGTAATTACCGCAGAGGTAAATTACTGGTGTTGATATCCCATCTTCCAAGTTCAGAGTCAGCCCAACCCTGCTTAGCTCATGAAAAACTGGACCATTTTTTGTGTTGAGGAATGCCTACCACAATGGCGTCTTGATCCATGATGGGGGGAGGGGACTATTAATGTATTTATATGTATCAAATGTTATATTTGAATGTAATTAAATGTGCTGCCACCATTCAATAACAGTCAGCATAGCTTGTGTTAACATGGCTGTCCACCATGCATAAAGCCAACTAAAATCTCATTAGAAATAACTTCTAACAGCAACTCAATTTGCAATGCTGAATGGCTTTTGAAACTATACATATGTTCAGGTTTAGATATGGTGTGTGCCCCTCCTGAGCTCAGGGAGGAATGCACTCCAGGGCTGTCGTGAAGAAGTTACAAAATCCAATGACTCTACAGACATCCCAATCCAAGCGCCCTTAACCTCTGACCTAACAAGGGGGAGCAAATTGGCAATAGGAATAATCAGCCCTTACGTAACCTTTTACCCACATACATAAGCATCTAGCATACCAGAACTTCAATAATATACCGAGGATCCATTCATTACAGCTTCAAATGGCATCAAACTCTTGAAATCATACTGCTTGCCAGCAGGCAGCCAGCAGCCCAGCACGGAGAGGGAAGGCGCGTGTCTGCAGAATCCTCTCTGCACATCCTGGGTTATTAAGCTGCAACTTTCTGCACTGGCTCGGGCAGCCTCTCCATTAGCCCAGAATACAGTTCTTTGTAGTAATCCAATCTTGCTGCCATTAAGTCATGTGCCTAACATTTATCAGCTCATCATGTGGGAGATGGGACTGAAGCCTGGCATCATTCTTAAGGTGGGAAAAGCCCAATTACCATTCTTGATACCTGCCTTCCCTCCTCTTCTAGCCTCTGATTAAGGACTGAAAGGCTCTCTGCTGCGATTTCTCCGTCAAAGATGGAAAGGCTGGTGACATGCCCAGGCACATCCCATTTACATCTAATGCTTGACATAAAAAAACATCATTTCAATTTTCCTGGAGTTTAATTTCACCAATTTTCATATCATCCTTTGTGCTGTTCAAACTCGAAAGCTTCTGAGCTAAATTGCTTTTACAGAGCAACTGGGCTTTGCCTGCAAAATATGTGCATACAAAAAAGCAGCTGCTTGCTCAACATGCATCTATGGACAATTATTTGCCTGCACCGGTGCATGTGAATCTTGAGGCCGCTGTTTGTCACATTTACTGAGGATTCCTCTTCTCCCCACACCTCCCAAGTGAATGAAATATATGTGAAAGATGCCAGATAATTCTGCAGTATGGCCAGCAATCTTTGATGGTGCAATAAGACTGCCAGTTATAGATATGGACTGAACATCCAGCCAGACCATCATAAGGACCTAGCTAAAGATTGATTCGAGTGGCACTCAATCTGCCATGAGGAGGATGAAAGGTGCTAGACTGAACATATACCATGGAAAAAGGGTTCATGTTCTGAGGACAGCATCATTTTTGTTCAAGAAGCATTTCTCTGTGACTGTTGTAAAAATCTACTACATTTGTTCTCATGTGACTCACCAGGAGAGGGAGTTTGGTGCAAGGTGTTTCTTCTTTCCTGGCTGAACAGGGCATTTCACGCAGTTGGTTCCATCTAATTAATCATTTATAGTTAGTGGCAAGGTGGCATGGCTTGGGCATAGGTAATGGGATGCAGATTTTCACCTCTGAAAACTCTCACCTTTGTTGTCAGTCCACATGCAGCCCAGGTCAATTATTGTGTTTGTAATGGTAGCGCCTAACGGCTTCCGATTCTACCAGGCTCTGTAGTGCTAGGCACTTGACAAACACAGAAGAAGAGACAGTCCATGCTCCAAAGAGCTTACAATCTAAACAGGTTAGGCAGACAAAGGGCAGGGGGGAAACAAGCCCAGGTAAGTGAAGTGACTTGTTCACAGTCCAACAGCAGGTCAGCGGCAGCACTGGAGAGAAATCCAGTCTCTTGAGTCAAAGTGGGATGCCATGTCCTCTGAACCACATCATTTCTGTGTAATGATTGACAGTTACTTCCTGACTACAGTACAGGGTGGTGGTTCAATGGCCTCTCTGAAATGTTGCTAGTAGACAATGAACAAATTACATAAACCTGGGCACTTGTTAGCCACTTAAGGATTGAACTGACATTCTGTTTTCTTACCCTTAGAAGACGTCAGCCCACAACAAGATCTGAGGGACATTTCTGGTGTGGAAAAAGTCATACAAACACCACATGGGTTTACCTGACCTGTGGCTAATTAAAACACTGCAGACCTTGCACTGGCACCTTCCAGAAGCTGTGTACCTTTTTCTTTACTTATAAAATGTAAGCACTGAATACACAAATCTTGATTTAAAAAAAAAAAATTCCAGTTCATCTTTATCTATGTGCTACATTTTCAGTGATTTAGTATGAAAATGCTTCTATACAAGCAAAAAACCAAAATAAAAAGCCCACAACAACAATAAAAAGGAATGGGAAAGAAATTATATTAAACATAACATAGCATCTGATTTTTCACCCATAAAAACACTGGCTTTCAGAGTCAAGCCAGAAACTCAAGAAGTTTGCCTCCACCCTTAATCCACTTCAGAACAATGCTTGGTTTTCCCTATTGTACATGTACAGGGTCTGCCAGAATTAATTCAGGGCCAAATGCTTCCTCCCACTTCTGTGAGCAGAGACAAGCCCACACCCAGGGATGCTGGAAACACAGGAAGAGAGGAGGTGGCATTTCTGTGTCGTGTCCCACAGAAGTCTCTCTGCATTGGCAGTGCTGCATACTGCTTCCATGGGTTAGAAAGGTTTGGGCTGACTTGGCTCCTTGCAATTCCTCTTCCCTTCCCAAACCTCTGGGGCAAAGTTTGTCGGCTCTGCAGTGACTTGAATAACTTTCAGCTTCAACACACAGCCCTCACTTCTTTGAAATAGATGGGAAAGTCCCCGAGACAGGTCTCCAGCAGAAGCCAAGAGAGGGAGAAAGGAATTCAGGCAGCACTGCGATGGCAAGGGCCAATCATATGGAAATCTCGGCTTTAGCAGATTCTCCTCTTTCTCCAAACTCGTCATGGTTATCCACGGGTATAAAGGGTAGCACAGCCTTGGCTTCTTTTGCAGGGTAGCACCACACTCCCAAGCAAGAAACTCTAGGCCCAATTCTCCATTGTCTTATGGCTCTTTTACACTGCTCCAGTGCTATGAAGGGGCAGTGAAGCCAGCAGATCTGACCACTGAAGACCCCTGGCATTTGAGGAGTCCTTGAGTGGAACTGAGCTGTTATGCTGACTCTTCATCACCCCTACACAAAGGTCACAGTGCAGGGGGCATCCTGGAGGAAAGGGGCCATAGGAGGTGTAGCTTAAGTTAGAGCAGCCCTGAACCTACCTTGACTTATGCTGGGAGCCAGTCTCTGAACTTGAGAAGGCTTTAAAGTGGAATTAAGCCATCTTTGTCCCCAGACATCAGTTACTGTGCTGTGCAGAATTCTGGTAGAGTGGACATTTGGGTCCTGTATGCGCTGAAACTGAGAGATCCCTTATACTGGAATAACTTACATAGAAAAGAGTGAGCACCTTAAAGATTTATACTGCTCCCTCCTTCTACCTGTGCATGGAAAAGTCCATTTTGCTCATAAGGCATTCTCAGGAAGAAACTCAAATTTCATCTGAGGGATTATATTTGATTTGGAAAACTGAAGACACAGCTGGAATAAAGTGTAAGAAATGGACAAAGAGGTAAATGTTCATTGGGGAAACAAATCTCCAGTGTTTGCAGGTGTATCACAATAGCCTGTGGAACCTTTTTTGTCATCTGGTTTTTGAGCCTTCAGGGTTCACATTTCCAAGCTTTTACGTGGTAGAAAAAGGAAAGATTAATTTATAACAGAATCACATGACTCCAGGAAGTGGGGCTTTAAGAAGAAAAGATATATCACAAGACTCACATTGAAATTGGTAGAATAGGGAAAACTGAGCCAATGGCAGAGTTGGGAATTGAAGCTGGATCACCTGGTTCCTATTCAAGTGCTTAAATTGCAAGACCATCCTTTCTGATCCTGCATACACACACAGGAGAAAGAGAACAGGAAAGTTCTTGCTGTGGAGACCAGTGTGCTGATGGTTCATCTGGTACCAGGTTCATTACATTTTTCATTTAATAATATTTGGTATTTAATTTTATATGGTTATATGAATCCTCTATCCAAAGAGATACCAGACAATTGTGAAGAGATCATATCACTTTTTTGTTTAACAGCAAACAAGCCTACAAGAATCCCTCTTTTCACTCCCTGGGTTCACTTCTCTTTTCACTCCCAGCCTGCCTGTTGCTGCTTCCACCTGCTTGCCCACCAGCTTTGGCACCTCTTCAAGGCCCTCATGACTTTCATACTTCATTTGTTGCAATTGTCTATCTGCTCCCCACTTCTGGGTCATTGTCCCCTCATTACCTTCCCTCCCACCCATTGCTTCCATCACCACCAGAAAGCAGAGGGAGGGGTACAGAACACTGGCCCTAAATTCTGCTCCTGGGTTTTATGCCATGATTACTGGATCCTGTGGCAAATGAGAAATGAATAAAGAACCTAAAAGGACTGAAGAGACAGCCACAATTTTAAATTTTAAAATACAATTTTAAAAAAATTAATATTAGAAGGTGAACACAGTCAATATTGTTAAATAAAAGATACCACTAATCTCCCACACCAGCCCCCTTCCTTTTTTTAATATTCTCCTATGCTTCTCGCACTGTCACAGAATTTTCCACCAAATTCAGCACACCTGTGCCATGGAAATGGAAAGATAGGGGGAGTTTATCACTCAATTTCCATCCATAGATTAAGGGAGGTCCTGGCTAGGAAAACACAGAGTATTCATGACACGGTTTCAGGTAACTGCACCCGTATTTCCCCCCTCTGTGGTCTCTCAAGGGCACCCACTTTAAGGTTTCTGGCTCCCAGCTGTTACCTCTCCTGGGCAGACACCCCTGACCAGGGTTTTAAAGTTGCACAGCTCCCTAAATTACACTACAATATCCTCAACAAGCCAGATTGCCAAAAAGGGCCAGTGCCTGCACTTTCCTTTCTCTCCAGGGACTAAGAAGAGTGTATCACCACACAGCAATGTCTAAGCAAGCACATTTATTCTCCAGGTAAAAGTATTTCAGAGAAAACATATAAAAGCCAATAAATGTCCCTATATTCATGCTAATAGTTTACCAGAGGTCACCCATCAGTCTTATGGGGCTACAGTCTTTCTAATGCTTCTGCAAGGCTTAGGCTCCCCTTGGATAGCAGGTCCTGTCTGCTGGATCAGAAAGAGGCCTGAGTCACCTTCAACTATGGTTATTTATCCAAAAGTCCTGTCTTTGTCCATTGATCTCTGGAGAAACCAGTTTGAACCAGACTGTGTGAGCCTCCTCAGGAGGTGATACGTTTCTGGAGATGTTATAACATGAGTGATTTGCCTCAATCCTTCCCTACTGTTTTCACTTCCTGTAGAAGCTGTGGGAACCCTCCCTTCATGGAGTGCTGACCCATAATGGTACGTAAACCATTCATACTCTTGATACCACATGGGCTTCCAAAGATACGGCGTGAGATTGCCCTATCTGTCACATTGCGAATGAGAGGATTGCTTATAATTTGTTATGTAACAGATTAAAGATCTGTATTAAACACTTTCACTTCACTTGATTCCCATCCCCCTACTTTTGTTTTGAACTTTAGTTTCAAACAAACATGAAAATCCAAATCCAAACATTTAGAGTTTCTGAGTTTCACCTGATTTCATGAGATTCCTCTTTCCCTCCCCCAAGGTTTTGACACAAAGCTGTAAATCATTTGAAGATTGATTATTTATTCTGTGGTAGTGCCTAGAGGCATCAGCCAAGTCTGGGCCCCATCGTACTTGGCACTGTACAAACACATAAAAATATTAAAAGATAAAAGACAAGAACTAGCAGAGGAATGAATTGGAACGAAGAAGCAGGCGGGGAGAAGGAAAAACTAGGGGAGGCAGTAGATGTAGTATATCTTAACTTTAGTAAGGCTTTTGATACTGTCCCGCATGACCTTCTCTTAAACAAACTAGGGAAATAAAATCTAGATGGAACTACTATAAAGTGGGTGCAAAACTGGTTGGAAAACTGTTCCCAGAGAGTAGTTATCAATGGTTCACAGTCATGCTGGAAGGGCATAATCAGTGGAATTCTGCAGGAATCAGTTGTGGGTTCTGTTTGATATTGTCATCAATGATTTAATGCTGTTGCAAAAAAAGCAAACATGATTCTGGGATGTATTAGCAGGAGTGTGTAAGTAAGACACGAATAGTAATTCTTCTGCTCTACTCTACGCTGATTAGGCCTCAACTCGAATATTGTGTCCAGTTCTGGGGACCACATTTCAGGAAAGATGTGGACAATTTGGAGAAAGTCCAGCGAAGAACAACAAAAATGATGAAAGGTCTAGAAAACATAACCTCTGAGGCAAGACTGAAGGAACTGGGTTTGTTTCGCCTGGAGAAGAGAAGACTGAGAGGGGACATGATAACAGCTTTCAAGTACATAAAAGGTTGTTACAAGAAGGAGGGAGAAAAATGGTTCTCTGAGGACAGGACAAGACACAATGAGTTTAACCTGCAGCAAGGGAGGTTTAGGTTGGACATTAGGAAAAACTTCCTAACTGTCAGGGTGATTAATCACTGGAAAAAATTGTCTAAGGAGGTTGTGGAATCTCCATCATTGGAGATTTTTAAGAGCAGGTTAGACAAGCACCTGTCAGGGATGTTCTAGATGTTACTTATTCCTGCCATGCGTGCAGGGGAATGGACTAGATGACCTCTCGAGGTCTCTTCCATCCCTATGATTCTATGTTTTAGCATAGACTAGCTGCATGCACAAACATTCAGACAGTTCATGTACCTTTTGGCACATCTGGGCTGAGCATAGAGTTTACAGCAGGAGCTGAAACCAGGCAGTTCTCCATGGATTTAAGCTTCCCTTTTACTCTGCTACACTTAAGGAAAAACCATGTAAAGCATGTCTTGCTCTATAGCTTATAGAGAGCAAGATATTTATTTTAGTAGCAGACTATCTCTGTTATGCTCTTTAAATGACTAGAGCCCAAATCCTGAGCGACGCTTAGTATCTGCACCTCCCAGTGAGTTTCCTGGACTCAGTCATACAAGATGGTGAACAACTGTTGAGAAATTCAATTTCCACTGACAGCAATAGGAATTGAGGGGGCTCGGGCGCCAGCAGGCTCAGCAGGAATTATGGGTGCAGTTCTTAGAGTCTGGACCCTACAGCCCTTTCCTTTCCTTGCCCAAAGAGGACAAGCAGATGCACACGCAGCATCAGAACATGGGCGTGACGCGAAACACCAAGAAGACGCAGGCACAGTAGTCTGCATGGGGTTTAAAATACAATTGATTTAAGTAAGGAGAAAGATGATGGCGAGAGGAACTAAGCAACAATTTGCCCTGTAACACCCACCTCTTCTATTGAGTTTTTGGCCTGCAAGAGGCAACCCTTGTTACCCAGCAGTTGAGCTGGATGTAGCTTATTAAGTGAACATTTTCCATGTGTGTGGGCAGGTGCACAGGGGATTTGGATCTTTCATTATTACTGCACAGTGGAGGATCCCAGTAAGAACAAGATGACTAATTTCAATGGCTTTTTCTCTGTGCATTTAAAAAAACCAAAAAACAAAATTAAACAATATTATTTCTCAGAATCTCTCAATTTCCTTTGTACAGCCTTCCCACCAGGCTCTCTCTGTGTGGAGGGTCTCTTGACGGGCTATTCAATCAACTATGAGCTCAAAGAATGGTGATTTATATACAGAAATAAAACACAAAAGGAAAATGAACCTGTATGAGCTATACCTATATATGTATGCTTGTATAATCTGAGCTGGGGAACAAAAGGATTTGATTAGTGCTAAGCATTAAGAGACCGATTTTTAAAAAGTTTAAGTGTACATGCAGTTATGTGCCTAACTGTGCATGCAGTTATGTCAAATACTTGCGCAAATCAGGGAATTCTATTGTATGTAGGTTCACACGCTACCCTCAGCAGGGTATCCAGGCACTTTCCAATAGTACATTAAACAACATGAGACAAGAGAGAGACAAGGTAAATGAGGTTATATATTTTATTGGTGCAAGCTTTCAAGCTCCACAGAGCTCTTCTTCAGGTGATTAACATCTGTCATGTGTGGCTCATTCTCTCTCTCACCAACTCCCCAGAGGGAAAATTGTGTGAAAAGTTTTACTTTGGTAGGGTTTGTCTTTTTTAATATGTACAAACAACTCATGGTTATGTTAGAGAAGGAAGTCAGAAGATGTTTATATGGAATTTGTTGTTTTAGGTAAATTTTCCAAATTTGGGGATTCATCAAAGGCACCAGAGAGTCAGCTCTGGAGACTGAAGTCCTCTGGTTTGGATTCCTGGTATAAGGCACACCTTATAACAGGATGAAAAACATAAAACGCTATTCTGATCCATTAGTATTTTACACTCACCGTGCACAGATTTAAAGACTACACAAGGAGCAAGACATCAGACAGCCAGATTCCTCTACATTTATCCAGAAAATAAGTACATCATGGGATATATGAGTACAGATTTCTTCCCACCATCCTGCTAATGAGGCTCGGTCTTGCTTAGGAGTGAATTAGCTTTGTGAGCAAGCGGACAGTTATTCTCGTTTAATCAGTTCTTGAACTCTCTGTTGAGACATCTGAAAAGCCACTAATCAGTGCCACTTGCTGGGGCCTGGACATTTTTCCATTAGGGTCTGGATACAGTCTACCAAACTCATTTCGCATACACCTCCAAAGAGCCATGTGATCTACAACAATTAGTAAGCGCTGGGCTGGGCTGAATTCTGGCTGGGCAGAGCTGTTTTTGGTCTAAAGATATTTTAATTTTTACAGTTTCCTGAAATTGAAATGAACAAATCCTTTTCTACAGGAGAATGCACTACTGGTCTGGACATTCTTTTTATGATGAAATGCTCCAAATTTTCTGATAAAATATGCTGTAGTAAAGCAATGATAGGGTCTTTTGTGCTTCTACAGCAAGTTGGAGCTAGCCTTAGGGTTCTACACTCTCTTTGATGTGCTCATGTAATTCCCATTCACAATAAATGAGACCTACACACATGGTGGAGGGAATTGTTTCCTTAAGATTATCAGCAGGGTACAGCTGCCATGACAACATCATAAGAGGATGTTTGGGGCCTGATTCAGCACAACTCTCCAGTGTTACACTGGTAATTCACTGGAGTGTGCACAGGCAAGACAATAAAGTAATGCAATGATGAATCTGACTCTTGATTTTAAAATCTCTTTACAAAACAAAGGCCTGATTCCCTTACTACTTACACCAGATTAGCTCCATTTGTAGATGTTCAAGAAAGCACTGGATTCAGGGGCACACTCGGCACCTCTCAGGATGAGGCCTTAAATGCTGTCACACAAACGTCAATTTAATTCAACTATGTGTAGTTAAGTAAAAATATAAGATGCATATATTTAGAATAAAATTCTTCCCTTGCTGATGGTCACACCGCTCGTAGAAGGAAGTTTTGGTGGTTGAGGCCTTGGACAAGGCTTTAGGAGATTACGTTTCAAACTTCAGTTTGACCACAGGCTTCCTGTGTGATCTTGGGCATGTAACTTATAAACTCCCTGTATCTCAAGTTCCCCATCTATGAAATTGGGATAGGAATGCTTCTCTATGGCAAGGATACCATCCATTAATGATTGTGACATGATTCTGAGGGGATCAGATACTATGGTGACTGGGGTTGCACCAGTGTAAATGGGGGCAGAATTTGGCCTTTACTTACTCTGTAAGTGCACATTACTTCCTATAAATTATTGACCTGACTGTACCATCTAAATCAGTGTAGTTCCAGTGATGTCAATGGAGCAACACTGATTTACATCAGCTGAGGCTCTGGCCCATGACTTGTACCTGACAGATGCAGCAACTAATATATAGTGTCCTAACAGATCTAAACAACATGCAGTCATGGCATCTCTAACACTCAGTTCTATTTGCCGTTGTTAATAGATTTCACTGAGCTGTTTCCTGTTTGTTTTTCAAAAACATTTAACTATTTTATTTCCTTGCTAACATAAAAGATAACAAAATGTACTCATTCATCATGCCTCATACATACCCATGAGCCCTGATTGCACATAAAATATTTCCTAAAACCAGACAATGGCCTTTATACAAGTTGATGATCTTTGCAGGATAATAATAGAGAGTGAACAAAAGAACAAAGGGCAAGTGTTATACAGAAAGTGAAGAGCACATAAGGTTTATTAAAATAGCTTTGTAGAATCAGGGTTTAACAACAGAATGGGAAAGAGGCAGGGTAATTGCAACCAGAGAGCAAATATAATAAATAGGTTGGAGTTTCCTTTTCAGACAGCTTTGCAGTTTTCCCTATTCCTTCACAATTAAAAACTGCTAGTTCCCCCTGGCCTCTCATTTGCTATCTATAGAGCTAATTAAATTGAACATTACTCCTGAAGTCAAATTATGTCTGAAGAGTTAAATGCAGGAAACTAACCACAAGCTAGGATTCACATAAAACTTTTCGAAAGAAGGGCTGAAGCAGCCAAACCACAACACAAGCATCTTGTGACTTCAGGGGAAGATGATTGGCTCTCATCAGCTCACAGTTCTTAGAACAGCAGCCAGTCACCACTTCCTCCTGCAAGCCTCCGAGAAGCAGACACACCAATATTTCTTCACATCAGATCATCTGTGCCTTATGAGCCTAGTTCACACTTGGAAACATTGCAATAGTTTCCAGCCACGAGTACAGCTCCATGGCTGGTACTAGTCATGGTGGAAGTGTGTAGCTTGTAAGCCCTGTTATCTAATCTTGCTGTGAACAGTTTTAATTAGCACAGAGCTTGAAATACCGTTGGTAGCCAACTAGCTATCCCCTCTAGATTCCTCAGTGGTTCTAACAGCAATGAAGCAGAAGCAGCATTAGCAAGGGTGGGGTTTTTTTTTGTTTATTTGTTTTTGTTTTTCCAAAACGTCCCCAACAAAGTTGTAATGCCAGCAGTAAAGACTGCAGTGCAGATGAAGAAAGTTCAATGTACCTTGACTTCAGTGGGAGCTGCAGGCACTGAGGCCCTTGCAGGATTAGGCCCTTTATTTTGGCACAGGAAACACAAATCCTTCCCCCACACCATTCCTTTTTGCTTCCCATTTACAAGTTTCAGTCGGTACCAATGCAAAGAGACATTTGCCAGTCCTAATAGTTGCATATACAGTGGTATTAACAGGATGTTCCCAGGGAAAAAAGGGAGCCTATAATGAAAGAAAGAAGGAAACTATATTCTTAGAACAGGGGCCCAAGTTTCTGTTTTTAAACACACTCAAGCCCACTCTCAAAAAAAACTGTAATGAAGCATTTCCAGCCCTGATAGACGTACTGGGCCAAATCATCAAAATGCCCAAACCACTCCCACTGAAGCACATAAATGAAGGATCCAGTTTCCAAAGAGCTCAGAACCCAAGAGCTCTCAATTCCCACTGACTTCAGTTAGAAGGCTTGGATGAGTAAGGACTACTTCTGTCAGGATAAGCCTCTGTACACCTCTGACTTAACTCTGACCCTCACCTCAGGTCCTTCGCTCATGCTCTAGCTCCATGAAAGCAAAATGTCTGTTATAATGTACAGTTATAATGGGGAGAGGGGATTTTCTAAGGGGGCTTGCTGGGATTGGGGTCGCTGGCTGTTGTCCTCCCAAAATCAGGGTTCACCCCCCACCCCCGACAGGACTGAGCACAGTCCTGCTGGGCCGAACCCAGGAGGAAGAAGAGACACTGTTGCAGATAGGGATCAGGGTCTGACAGGACAACAGGGCCCTGTCTGAGGGGGGCCAAATGATTCTACCACAGGGAATTGCAGATGACACAGCAGTCGCAGTTCAGGGCAGCTGCATCTGTACGCCCCTTGGTGGTCCAGCAATGACACCCACGCTCAGCATTCCAGCTCTCCAGCCATTGCCTTCCTTGGGTGTAGTAGACCTGTGTCTCTCCATCTTCTGACTGGGGCATTTCCAGGCTGTGTTATTCCCTGAAGAGACAGGCTGCCCAAGCACACTTGCTTGCTTTCTCTTCAGAGACTGTTAACAGCTGTAACTGTTATAAGGTACCACACGGTTCCTTCAGTGCAAGCCTACTTTATTCTTAAGGTAAAAGCGTTACAGAGAAAACACATTAGAAACAATAAATAAAGTACACGCATGCTAACAAGCTTAGTAGACATCACCCCACCTCTCACCTGGGCTCTGGCAGAAGCAGCCTTTCAACAACTCATCCTGAGGGTGTCCTTCGTGATCACAAGTTCATTACAGCTTCAGCTCAGGCCAAGCCCTGAGTCTTATGGGTCTCAGAAGGCCAAGTCCTTCCAACTATTCTCTGAGGATTGGGGCCCTCCGTGGCCTAGGTGTTCTGTCCATTTATTGGATTAGAAAGAAGGCCCTGAACCAGTTTAAAATCAGGCTATTTATCCAAAAAAACTATTCTTTGTCTATTGGCCTCTGGGAACTCCAGGGGCTGGAGGTAGCTTAAAGGGCTGATAACACGGAAAGTACAGCCTCTTCCTACTAGAGAAGGTACATACAAGTCCACAATAGCACATACACAATTGCATTTTTTAACACAACAGACCCCCCAAGGTATTGAACCTAATCCATAAACTTAATTCAGTAAAGTTCATTCAGGATATTACAGGTTATTGTCAATCGATCACAGCAGCCACCGTGGCTGAGTCTGTACTCCTGGGGAGAAGCAGGGACAGCGGGTCCAAGGGGGAAAGTTGGGGTGTCAGCGATAGAAGGTGTCAGGGTAGGTGCTCCCTGGCCCGGTCACAGGCACTGCAGCAATGCCCCCAGCCTCTTCAGGTCCCATTCCCATTTCCATCCCCTGCAGCCACAGAACCCCATCTGCCCTTTGTCACCTGCTTGGCCATCACAGCACCTGCCCCGGGGACAGAGAAAGTTGTGTGTGGCACGGTTTGTGACATGCGTGGCATGCAGAGGATAATTTTGAGGCTATACATGTGCACAGTTTACAGGGACCACTGGTGATAAGAATGGTGATAAACTGGTGATAACTGGTGATAAACATGTTTCCTGGTACCTTTGAATAAGACAAGTGAGGTAACCTCTAAAAATAGTAAGGGGCCTATCCCCCTCCCTCCCTGGATGTTCCCTCCTAATTACAGGGACTAGCACTAACTGTTCAGTGAATGTAAATAATAACAGGTGGCAAATGGCCATTTGAAAAAGTTGTGTCCAACAAACATAACCAAAGAGGCAGCAGCAGCAGCAGAAACACTGAGCTGTAGCCAACAATGCCCGAAGGGTATCACTCAGAAATAAATGTGATGAAAACACCAGGGGTATAGCAGAGCTGCTAAGCAGGGGACTACAACTCCCCTCAGCCTCTCCCCACTGCACTTCCCTTTCCCATGGCCAACGGGGGCCCTCCCCCATACTGCCCAAGGGAAAAATTGTGACCCAGGGAGGTGGCTTGAATAGAGACCGGACTGGAGAGACACTAGGACTAAAGAGGCCTATCCCTGGACTGAACTGCCCAAGGGACCCAAACATTTAAATGTTATCGCTCACCTTGAACTGAAACTGTTTATGCTTCTGTACCTAGGGTATTTGCAATGTATCCCTTTTCTGCCTGCCCTTGTAAAGCACCATATCACTTAGCCATATATATGAGGGGTTATTGGGACCCACCAGGATTAGTGCCTATAAGCCCTCATCGCTAAAGCACATACAGCTCTTGCATCTCAGTCACAGGATACCTGGCATGCTGTTGGCACCTTAACATTTTGGTGTAATTTGGCTCTGAGAAAAGCCTCAATAATTACAGGGGGGACGAGAGGAGAGGCAAACTAAAGAGGGTGGTGCCTAATGACTCCGAGTTTTTTTACAGTTGGGTCTTGTGATGTTATGATTCAGTTACATTGCCATCACATGTTTCTGTCACAAAGGTTCACACCCTTCCTGAAGGACAAAGTGCAGTGTAGATCTTACTTTCTGCTGAGAAGGGTTTTTTTGGCTCTGCAACAGAGCTCTGTCTCATTTATAAAGTTTCAGAGCCACAATTAGGCTTTGCCTTCTTACTGACTTTTTAAAAAGTTCTGCACTTGTGTCGGTTTGTTAATTTTGCACCCAACCACTATAAATATGAACATAAACATAAGAAGCCTCCCTTTCTCCCCACCCCCATCACAGCTAAAATCTTTACACTAAAAAGCTACATAACAAGTGGAGCAAAGTTTCCACCAAAAGCAGTATTTTAAATTTTTTAACTTATGATTCGTCCCAAGAATTAGGGGCTCAGAAGATAAGTGTAAAAGTAATTTCAAAGTGGGTTTAACTATTGTCCTTAATACTAGGTTTTAGTATTCCTAATCGTAATGGTTTAAACTAGCATTAAAGAAATCTGCAGCTCTTGGTAGGTTTATTACATGTGGGTCAGATTCTGCCATTTTTACTCATGTCAAAAGTAGTAATTCACTCATCAAGTAGTCCCCTTTATTTGTAGAATATGGTGCTAAATGGGAATAACATTGTCAGAACTTGGCCATATGTGAATTAGATTTTCGACATGAAAATCAAGGGCTAGATTAAGGAAGATGCATAGGTTAGAACATAGATTAGGTCTTCCCTAGTGGCATGGTAGGGGGGATCACACCTGGTGGGAACTGGGACTCTGTGACTAGCTTAATAACTTTGTAACAAAAGGGACTTTGCCCACATAGTGGATGATCCAAAATGCTCACATATGTAATTTTTTTCTTGCCTTTTTCTCTTTTTTCTCTCCACCACTAACTTTTACATTCTTCATTCACTTTGGTTATGTTCTCCTTTCACTTTGATTATGTTCTCTTTATCCTCAAGGGCCACAACTCTGCTGAGGAAGAGAGACCTCATGAACTGAAAATTTACTACAGGCAGGGCATGAATCCAATATATTTCTGCTTCAGGTGGACAAATAAAATTAAGCACTGTATATATTAACCATAAACCCTATATGAGCCTAATTTTTCAAGCTCTTTGTCAAGTTTAGCCAATCAGTTCATCTCTTCAGGTTTTTATGAGCTTCAAAATCAATTCTTCTGTGTTATGTTGATTATCAATTAATGGTGTTCCAATTTGCAAACTGTAATGCTGAAAAATAACTTCAAATTCTTCCCTGAGGAACAAAGAGCTACCTGAGATTTTAAGGGATTTTTCTGATTTGAAGTTGCACACTAACTTATGAAAAATGACTTATTCGACACACGAAGAAGGTAATACAAAAAAGGCAATCCTTAGTTAATTACTTCATAGTTCTGAGCTGCCATTGTCTTGCACTTTGTATAGTCAATTACCCCAGAGCAAACAGGATATAGAACCTTACCAAATATCTGTAACCCTTCTGCCAGACAGAGTCGTCAGCAGCAAGGGCCGGCTTCTATATCTAGGGGTCCCTGTCAATGATACAACACCAAACCGGCTCGAGCCCCCACCCAGTCACCTGGGAAATCACACACTATCCCCTGGGCGCCCCAAAAGGCAATACTTCCCCTCTCGCAAGCACAGAGTCTGAGTGAGAAAGTAAACCTTTTAATAACAGAAGAGAGAGAACACAGCACTGGTTTGGGAAACAGTGCAAACAGAATTCATGAACTCAATGAGCCAAACCCACCCCAGAGTACAGGGTGTGTCCTTTGCCTCTCTCTTCTTGCCTTCCCCTGTACTGACCATGGTAGTTACAATGTCTGGTTGGGACTCAGCCTGTCCCCCTCTGCAAACTCCTGCTGGCTGCAGGCTTAACCAGGCCTCCTCCGCTGCTGTCTCCTACCGCTTCCAGATCCTGTTGAGTCCTCAACCGTGCCTGGCTCCCACCGACTGCTGGCCACACCAGGCTCCCGCCAACCGCTGGCGCCAACTGCATCGGGCTCCCACTAACCACACCTGGCTGGCGCCGACTGCGCCGGGCTCCCGCTGACACCGACCATCCCAGACTCCTGCTGACCATTGCTGACTCAGCTTTGTCAGTTGTCAGGCAAGGTTTCCCAGGTCCTTTAGTGATCCAACTCTTAGTGACTTTCAGCTCATGGGTAAACATTCTGCTGACACTGAAGCAATGCTCCCGCTTTCAAGAAACAAAAGACTCCAAGAAGAGTTGTTCATTCTACATTTTAACAATGGGAGGAAATCATCACTTCATGCTTGGGAGCCGCCCTTTCTCAGGGCTGATGCAATCCCAATAGGAGATTCCTCATACATCCTCCCCCCTTTTACAATGCTGAAACATCTGTCCGCCACCCTTCTGGTGCTCTGTATATTTTAGGGTGAAGTATTTTATCATAACAGGCTAAGCACAGTTTTGCTGACATCTGTTCATACAATTGAAGGACAACATTTCATTACCCCAGCACTTAACACAAAAGTGGTTTGTAGCCCAAAACTAGCCATGCTAACCATTTCCCGTTATGCTCAGCACCTAGGTGTGCTTATCCATATACAGTGAATTTATGCTAAATACTTAATTGTACTCATGCAAATACAAAGCCCATGCAAACAAAGTGCCCACCTATTTCAGTTGACTGAGCAAAAGGGAGTGCCATTCAGACTGTCTGAGCAGGGGGGAGTTCCACTAAAACCTTCCTTACACAGTCAAGTGAAACTAAAGTATGTTCCGATGACTAAACACTATCTTGTGCTAACATGTGCAGTTTGTAGAGGAGCTGAATGTAAAAGCAGCCTCACTCCTATGACTAGCAGCTCTGTGGTGGCAGATGACAGCAGTGCTCAAGTTACAAAGTTCAAAGGTGAACTGATTGTCTGGATTGGGGTTAAATGCTCGAATGGGGGAAGAGAGTTTAGCTATGACTCAGTAGGCAGCCTGGCTGAGCTAGTAGCAGCACAATCTATTGCTACACAGAGATCAGAACTCAAGCTCTGTTGGACTTGTCATTCACTCACGGAGCCAGTAAGAGGTGGAGGTGTATTAGAGGTCGAGGGCCCTGTTCTCCACTGCCTAGTATGTAGCCATTTACACCTGTATAGTGTGGGTCAAAACATCAAAACTCATGTGAGCAGAGAATTCTGATTTGGCAGCATTTTACACCACCTTGGACAGGCAGAAGTGATCACAAGTTCAGGGCAGTAGAGAACCAGACCAACATGCTCAGCTCCTGGGGTGAGATAAGAACAGTACCTCATGTCACTCATAAACATTTCTCCCTACTCATTGCACAGACTCTAGATGTTCAGGTCAGAGCTCAGTTCAACCTTCCCTACCTCAAGGAAGGGCTGAAAAATCGAGAACTAAAACTAAGACTAGGACTAGGACACAGAACCACAGTGGAAGCCTTTAGCAATCAATGGAATCATCGATGACGATGATTCTAAATCTTACTTTGGCTCCCCTTGAAGACAAAGGCAAGGCTCTGAGGATCCCATATATAATGAGTGCTTTACATGAAACAGAAAATGGAACAATGTTACTCACAACTAAATGGAGCAAATAATTGATTTTTTGGTTCAGGGACCAAAAAAATAAAGAAAACGTTTAATTCAGGTCAGTTTGAAATAACATTTTTGAAACAGAATGTCAAAACACATCATTTAGAAAATGTCAAAAAGTTTTGACTCAAAAACAACAAAGAAATTCCTCATTTTTATTTAGCTGAAACTATTTACCAAACTTGTCCTGAAGTCACAAATAGTTTCAGTCACCCTGAAACTGCTTGCTTTTTGTGTGTGTGGAGAATTTACTATTGGAATGAAAAATTTCACCCAGTTCTATTCACAGCAACTGTAACACCGAAAGTAAAGAAGATTTACTATAAATTCCCTTCAGCTCCTTTCCATTTCACCGAGTAAACTGGTGGAATGAATCTACAGAAAAAAGAAAATCAAAATGGTGGTCAACAAGGTCTTTTCCTCAGCCGCTACCACCTGTAAGAAGAAAACAAGATAAAATCACGTAAGCACCAAATCCATAGAAAAACTCCTCAACGTCAGGTTCAATTCTGTCTCAGGGGTCTGGGTGTGAAACTCAACTTTTTCAAAGGCGTCCCCTGGGAAGCAGCTAGTCCCTCTGAAGCGTCTCACCTAGATGCTGATTCTGACTCCACTCATGCTGGTGTAATCAGGAGTAAGTCTATTTAAGTCAATGAAGTCACACTGGTGGAAGTGAGAGAAAAGCCACAATATGTAATAAACCTCACCCAAATATAGCAGATGCAATAAATTCTGAAAATAAAGAAGATTTTAAAAATCAAACATAATCCAGGCCAACCTGAAATGCTTTTTGCAGAAGAACACTTCTCTGTCTCAAAACACACTGGTCTGGTCTTCCATTCACTTTGCTCTGGAGTGCTGGGCCTTCAGAGGATGCCATTATAGGAAAGCACAAGGGAAAACATGGAAGACTGCAGATAAACTTTATAAGGACACAATACCTCTAACCTACATCATTGATTTTCCCTGGCAGTATCTCACCCTCTGTGTCTTTTAAAAAGAAAAACCTATCAGTGAAGCAAATGACATTAATGGGATTATAAATCGGTTGTTCATTCCCCCAAAGAATGTATTACACCGAAGGGATCAAACATACAGATTTCAGTACTGCCAAAACAAACCCTCATAGCATTCAACTGCCTGAAGGTGGAAGGCGTCACAGCAAGTATTTGTGTATCACCAGAGAACTGTTTTTAAAAAAATGATGCATATTTGCAGACTCTCAAGAAGGTCTGTCACTTTCAAATGGGGACGTGATGATTTTTTTAAGGACACATTGATAAAGGACATAGTGAAAAACAAATCAAGGTGTTGGAGGTGTTCACAGAGCAGTTGCACACAGCTGAGTGCCACTTCTGGGCTTGAGAAACGAGCACTGACTGGTGGGGTGCTTGTTGTACATTTATAGCTATTATCATGTGTTTTTCTGACGCTGAGTTCTGTGATGCTCTACATTTACATGTACTGCGTGTTCTGAGTGCCACCAACCATTCTACGCTATGTCTTGTGAACTAATAAAAATAATTTTGTTTTCAAAAAAATATATATTTGAATGGCAAAAACAGTGCAGAAAAACAATTTGCAAAATATAACAGGCCATGTAAGTCACACTTTAAATGCAAATTAACAGAATGGAACTTTGAAATTGGAAAGGCAGCAAACATTTCATCCATTTCAGTGCACAAACATAGTCCATAGTACATGTTCAGCAAGCGTGGTCCTCACAGGTCAGTGTATGTGAAGCTGTAGTTTTCTTTGCTGGCCCCTTGTGTAGACTGGTAGGCGTAAGGATGTGGCCCGTGATGCCACATGAAATGTTGCAAGGCAAGTGTGTAGGGGCTGCTATCATGGAGTTCTCTAGGGACTAAAAAGGATGAGTCTGGGAATATTGTACCTATAGTGTAGATGATCAACGAGGATCTGCAGAATTTGTGTTTGCTGCCTGAGACGACCCATCATGTTCTGGTGCATCTCCCTTTCTTTTTCCTGGGACTTTCTCCTGTCCACTCTTTCTTTCTGATGCAGTCTGCCATGTTGGCTGTCCGGGCCTTTTGTTAACGGTCTGATGCAGCACTGGCTTGAAGGATCTTGCTGAACATGTCCTCCATAAAAGAGATAATCCCTGTGTGCCAACAGGGAAGGAAGGGGGAAGGGGACAGAGTGAGGATACCTGACTTCAGCAGTGTTACTGAGCGTGCTTGATGCATGTGAGCATGCTCAATACAAGCTGAGCAGCAAATCGAGGGAGGGGCACGTAACTATACCTGCCCTACCCACCCTGCACACATCGCCTCTTCTCCTTAGTTCTCTTTTTCTCCTCCTCCTCCTCAGGGTCAGGTGTTATGTGGTTGACAAGGCGGCACCCCTCCAGGCTGTAATGGCAGCTTCTCCTGATAAAAGCAGACAGATGTATAATTGGATTTACAATCACAATGGAAAGGGAGAGATGAGTTTCCAAACTCCCTTCCCTTATTCCCTTAAGAACCTTTTAATAAGATGTAATGACTGACATTTCAGCTTTGGAGCCGCTCTGCACTGTACCCCTCTTCAGCCACAGCCCTGGGTGAGTATGGCCTGCCAGGGGTGGGGGAGGAAAAGGAATTTAAATTGCATGAAGCACTAACATTTCGGTCACTACGCCATGGGTATGGGTGTAGGGCAATGGCATGGAAGTTTGGCACTGTTTTCCACAGGAGCTGGTGATATTAGCCGATATCGCACTCCCGTGGGTAACAAGGTCACACAGAGCTCAGCCACTCCCAGTGTCCCAAAGTCACTAACCACTGCAGCGGTGCCAGCTGTATTTCTCGCAGAGTGGTGTGGGAAAGTGTCCTACCTCAGAGGAAGAAATAAGGCAGCCATTCCTAGAAACCTTTGGGAGAGGATCGCAGAGTATTTCCATAAAAGTTTCCTCAAGATTTCTCCAGAAGATACAAGGGATGGACGTCCCTCTATACAAACTGTTCCACATGCCTACACCTCCACCTAACACTCTAGGGGAACGACAAGCAGATACCAACGCTGCCTCTGTTTGTTGTACTGCCACCAATTCTCATATGAGTAAAACAATGAAAAGGCAATGCCTGTGTCATACTAACTTGGGACTGGGCTAGGTGTCCTCTTTAAATTGAAATGCTGTGTGGGAAAATGCAAGTACATGCTTAGCTGCAGTCTCTTCCCTTCACCAGGCTCTTCCATGTTGGCTAGCTAGACAGGCTAGACTGTGGTGGCATCTTTAACAGATCATGGTTTGTGGCATGGCTGGCCCCCTCCCTCAGCATCTCTCTCTTCTGCTCCTTGTCCCCGCTGCTGTTCATGGCAGGGGTTTCTATCTTGCGCTCCTCCAAAGTAGCCACCATAGTTTGCAGGGTGCTGGTGGGATCTCTCCCAAGTATGGCACGCAGCTCATTTTAAAAGCAACAGGTCTGTTGCTCAGCACCAGATCAATTATTGGTCTCCCTGGTTGTGGTTCTCCTGCAGTCCCTTTACTTTCACGTGGCACTGCTGCTGATCCCTATCAGACACCTTTGCCTGCATCACTATGCAATTTTTTTGCCGATGTCCATTTATCTATGACTTTTCCATAGCTGTACTTGCAGCACCTCTTCTCCCCCCAGACCCAGGAGAGCCAGTACCTCCTAACTACTCCAGGCAGGAGTGCCAAGAACTCCTGCTTTGACCACTAGCTTGTTTTGCCTACATCTCAAGGGTGTGTCTAGTGTGTGGAACTGATGTGATCTGTTGGCCAGTTGCACACAACAAGGAAGAGTTGCTAGATGTCCTCACCAAGGTATGGCATTTAAAAAATATGTGAAGGGCTTCAAATGGGGGTGGCATCCATTGTCCATGACCATTGGGCAGTGGCATTTACAATTGTGACCACAGCAGTCACTGTGGCAGGGAATAGGGCATTGTGGAATAGCTGCTGGAGGACTATTGGGGTTGACACAGGTCACACAGTGTCAACCTCACTTAGTTGACCATATGTTAATGACATTCAGGGAGGTGGTTTTACTGTGTCACCTTAATGAGGTACTTGGCTGGAGACAAATTTGAGCATAGACACATGCACATGTAGTTTGACACACGGTGACTTACATCAACCTAACTTTGTAGTGTAGAGCAAGCTTCAGTGTGGAAGGGGGACTTGGCAGTGAAATGGTGGCAAGAGCTGCAATGCTTCCAAATTTTCCTGGAAGCAAATGGCATTGCAAAGAAGTTGGAGAAAATGAAATCCTCCATAGAGTTACATGGGGATTTATGAAACCTTCTAGTGGGAGCATGAAAAGACACAGAAATGAAATTCACTCTTATCAGCGCTTCTGCATGTTACACACTTATGGCAGCACACATGGTGTAGTAGATAGGACAAGGAAATTGGAATTGGGAGGCATGGGCTGTAGAATCAGTTCTGACACTAACCCGATGTCTTGGTCAGGACTTTCACTGCAAGCAAAAATTTTCAAAGGTGGGTGGCTAAATTTAGATGCATCCATCCATATTTGGACACCTAAAGAAAAATGAAATTTCAGCAATTACTCAACTTAAGGCATCTGTTTGCTGTCAGAATTTTTCCATCACATTCTACTTCCTTTTTAATTAAAAGAATAAAATGGTGAGAAAGATAATTCTGTTCGCATGGTTCTTCTTAAGGGTTATTTTCTGTCCTTTGGTGACTGTACTGAATTCCCACTGGCTTCTGTGAGAGACTTATCCATGCAAGCAAGGGCACAATTTGACGTAGAGGATTTATCAGGTAGAAGATGGCCATCAATTGTTGAGGACAAACAGTGATATCACATTCTAACTAGTCCTGCAGTCATAATGTTTAATGAGGCTGTTCCTGAATTTTGCAATAAGAGAAATGCTATTAAAACTGCAAGGCTCCGGATGTTTACAGCTACTGTGCCTTATGACTTCCAAATCCAGCATTATAATCTAGGCACTAAGGGCAAAATTATGCAGTTCTTAATGCAGCAAAATTCCTCTTGGAGTCAGTGGGTGTGCGAGGGCATATTCAGAATCCACGCTGGGCCATGACAGGAAGCGATTAAGGCTCTGTCCTGAAGACAGGAACTTTCATGCGTTCCACGCTGCAGCACCTGCCAGGAGCGCTAAGCCTGTAGGGAGAGCCTTTGTAGTTAATCAAGGAGGAGGATACAAAGAAGGCAGATTTCAAAGGCAGCTGCTCGGATCAGGGGAATACACATACCCATTCAGAATGCTGTGGCAAAGCTCATTTCCTTAGCTCATGACTTTGCCCACGTCACCCCTCTTCTTTGCATCCTTCTACTCTTTCTCTATCAGATGACATATAACCAACTTGTCTTCACTTTCAAGGGCCCTCATAGCCTATCTCCACGCTGCCTATCATCCCTGATAAACTATCAAGCTGTCAACTCCCACCTCCAATCGGCTCATGAAGCCAGCGTGATGCCCACTTGTTAAATTTTCAAACAAACCTCTTCGGGCCTTCTCCCATGCTGCCCCTCCCCCTTGGCTGAAAAACCACTTCACTATCCACCTTCGAATCCCTCCTTAAAACTGTCCTTTTTCTTCATGCCAACAAAAATCTTGCCAGCGGTTAGGCTGCTGGTGTGTCAAGACCACTGCGCATCACGCTGACCAATATCATCTCTTTGTTTCTTTGGCGCTCCCCTATTTGTTTGGGTTTGTCTGTTTGTGTTTCTCTGTCTCCTGACTCATGCTGAGATTCTAAATTTCTTGGGGCCAGGACAGTATTTTAGTTTTGTGTTTGTACAGCACCTAGCACAATAAGGACCTTGTGCATGACTAGAACTCAGAGGCGGTATTGCAATACAGATAATAGATAGCAACAATGTCCCTAGCAGCTCAGAGGGAACCAGGTTCCTGGTCTGAGGATGCCAGCCATAGTAAAAGGCTTTCCAGGGAAGAAAAGGCTTTGTCAACAGACTGTACATTAGGTGAGAGGTAGTGCATAGGAACTGGGCAGTATCCCTTTCTATAGTTTATGAGCTCTCTAGCCTTCTGACTAGTCAGCAGACCCTGTCTGAACAACAATGTGTATATCTATTGAGGCCTGGCAAGTGGTTCCTTCATATTATGTTTGTTGTGTAGACAGCAAAAAACACACAAAAAAGGGGAAGGCCTTGATCTGAACTAGATTTTTTCCCCTCCCTCCCACTCTGGAAAGGTTTGTAACACACAGAGTCACACAGGATATGCCTGCACTGCAGCTGGGAGTGTGCCTGAGTAAACAGAGATGTGCTAAAAATAGCAGTGTGGATGTTGTGGCACAAGCTCGCTGTCTGAGTTCAAGGCTGACTGACTAGTTGGGTGCAGACTTGGGTGGTTAGCCTGTGATACAACGTCCAGTTTTCTATGTTTAGCCCGTAAGCTCAAGCAGAGCCCGCGTATGTCTGTCTACCCGGACTGTGAGACCACACGCCCAGCTGTGGTGTAGACATACCCACCGTGGCAGAGAGAGGAGGAAAAACCAAGTCTCTGACCTCCTGATCCAGTATTCCATAAACTCAATATTTCCCTCTCATGCTGTTTAAATATGAATATATGGTCCTGCAGAAAATGAAATAATGAATTCACACTACAGTGGCTCTTTGGGTTAGCTCCATCGCTAATTTGGGTCCTGAACCGTTGAGGTCTGAATATCACTGATCCACAGTAAAACGGTACCGATTCCATTCAGAAAAGGGCAGCAATACTTACTGAGTAGCCAGCCCATTTCAATATTGTTGAATCTGATTCACTACTGTGTTACACCAGTTTTACAATGGCGGAGCCCCAGAGATTTCAATGGGATTAAGCTATTGTGAATCTGGGAGAGCTGCGCACAGAACTGTCTAGCTGTGTTGCACAAAGGTGATACCAGATGAGCCTTTTTGTTATTGATGTTGAAAAATGTTCTGAAAAATGTGACTTCTATATGTGATAATTTATGGCATATGTCACCTTTTTTCTGTCCCTCATTCAACCTTAAACCAAACCAAAAGTAATGATAGACTCTTTCACCCTGTTTGACTGGGTTCTTCTGGCACAGATTTTGGCAGACTTTAACCCATACAGCCCATCCTGGGAGCAGCGACTGTCTTCAGAATCATCAATAGGAAAGAATATCCATGTTGTGCCTGTATTATCAAGAATTTCTGAACTGAATTACATTTTCTACAGCACAGTAGAATCTCTATTTTATGAATTAATTGGGGACGGAGGAATTTGATTTGATTTCATAAAATCAAAAAGTTCATAAAATTGAACATTTCAAAATTACAGCAGTTGAGATGCAAATGTTCCGGTGTGGTGCACCACATCGCTTACCTCTTGTCACTTGAACCACTGCCAAGTTATTTCCTACACACTGAAAGCATTGGAATGTGGAGGGATGTCTATTTGTTCTTCGATGACATCACTTCTGTGATGTGATTTAATTCTTTTTCCCCCATGGGAAAACTGGTTTGCATAACTGGATGCTTGCAAAATTGGTGTTCCTCAAAACGGAAGTTCTACTGTATTCCTAAAAACTGACAGTTCTAGTTTAAAAATAAAAACTAGCAAAACAAATGACCATTTGGATCCCCAGAATGCAGGTGGCTGATTTAGGTTCAGATCTTGACTGGACTAGATAAAATATCACTGAAGACTTAACTTCAAACCCTGCTTTGGTCTCAACTGAAAATACTATATAGTTATCTGCCCACTAGCAGTTTACCACAAAGTCTGCTTCAATTGGCAGACTACCGTGGAAAGGCCCAAGGCTAGAACAGTTAGGGTATGACAAGCAACCTACATGGAGGCAGGAGCGCAGGCTGCAGGAGGGAAGAGTTGCCGGAGACACAAGGAAGTTAATATGTGTGCATATGGTTTGAATGCTAGCTGAAGTTGAAAAATCTCTGTAAAGAGCTCTGTTGAAGACCCCATTGAGTTTTACAAGCATGAAATCCTTTCATGTTATTACCCAGCACACAATATATGAAATATGCAGTTTTACAGATCATGATTGCAGTATATTTTAGCAAAGAGCCGTGGAAGTCAGCACTGAAGCTGTTTGCATTATATTTTTTATTTTGCTACCCTCTTCTAATAGGTCTTATAACTGCCATCCTCCATGAAGGTATGTTGGTTTGGAAGGGATTAGATTTTTACCAGTAATGTCAGTAAACATCCATTTCACTGTACACACACAAACTGACCAAAACATTTCTATTGATAATCATTATAATTTACATATAGGCAAAGTAAGAAAAAGGTTGCTTGAGAAATTAGAATTTGATTTAAGGATATTCACTTTATATATTTTGGCAAGTGTTATGGACCGTTTGTGTTTTAATGGTTATAAAGCTTTAACTGGTTGAATCTCAACAGTTACTGTCATGAAATAGTTACTGTGTGTGGCCCTTCCCATGCTGTCTGACCCCTCCAATAATTTCTTGCAACTGTGAAGATTTAAGTTGATGAAAATCAGAAAAAATGCCTACAAATAAACATTGGTATCTGTCAAAATTATAAAAATGCAAAAATCAGATTCTGCCAAGCCTAAGGATAAGTACTTAAAAGATTGACTTACAACAGGCTAAGGATCATTGGCTTGCTCGTGTGTTCTATAGCTGACATTTGACAAATTGCATTAATGAAGACATACTCCGTTAATCTGGTAAGTACCCAGCATAAGTGTCCTTCTTGCTTTCATCACCGTAGCAAAAAAAATTATTTGTCAGCATTACAGTAACAGTTAATTGACTTCCATAATCTCCTGTAGAAGGGTTAAAGACCTCTAATTCAAATTTCAGTTCAATATGATATAGGTAATTGCTCTGGGATTTGGTTAGGCATTGATTACGTATATAAATGACGACTTGGATATCACCAAGCAGCATGTCAGTCTCCAGCATCCCTTTTGGCTAAAGGATTGCCCCCTTCTACAGCAAGACCTGCAGAAGGGGGTCAGACAGGCAGGGAAACGCCATGAATTTCCTAGGAAGTATCCCCTCAAGCTGAGGGCAGGACGGGACAGCACAGGGGTGTGCCAAGTTTGCAGAGTCTTGCAGAGTGCAAGGCTGCCCACTCTTGCAGGTCCAGGATGCCCAAAATCTGGAGAGGGAGGAGCTGCCTATAAGGTTGGCTGCCTCTCTGTGTGTCTTGCTTGCCTCCCACAGCCCTCCAAGCTCCCACTTCGACAGGGTAACCTGAGTTATTGGCTAGTCCTCCTGTTGTTGCATAACAGCAATTTGAGACTCAGCTGGAACCAGGGAGGGGACCTAGAGGGAGTTAATTCAGCTGTAAGATGTACTGACTCCCAAATACAGGGAACAGAGCTACGTTGACCATAGCAAGTTCCCTGGCCCAACACTGTGGTGTCCTTTCAGCACGCAGCCTTAGGAAAAGGGCAGTGATGGGCTTTTAGGAATGGGGGAATGATGCTGCGGAGGCCAATCCACCCCTGGAGAGCAGCTCCACATTTGCACAGGAAACACTCATCACCATAGAGTAAGTCCAAATCTATGAGATTCTAAACTTGCTGGCATGTTTGTGATCCAGAATAGTGGACATTCTCCTCCTTCCTGCTGCAGAGTTCTGTAACAGAGCTGTACGCTCATTTAAATAGGCAGAGGCTTGTGGATGAACTAGGGCATAGCTTTCAGAAAGACTTGATTTTAAAAGGCCTGTCCTGCAAACGAGCAACAATATGGGAATTCATAGAAATCACAGAAAGATAGGGCTGGAAGTGACCTCAAGAGGTAATCTAATCCATGCCCCCATGCTGAGGCTGGATGAAGTGTAATTAGACCATTCATGAGAAGCGTCGAAAGCTAAATCACTTCAATAAGACCTGCAGGGCAGACAGAAGTGAGGCTATATGTGTGACGTTACACCAGCTATATGGCCCATATATATTCATAGACACAGTTAATGCTATATTCTGCTATTATTGCTGTGGCATATGCAGCTTTGATCTAGCCAAGCACTTCTGTATGTGCTTAACTGTAAGCACTTGAGTAGTCACATTGACTTCAACAAGTTATTAGGGTCATTGCAGGAATCACTTATTTGAATGCAACTACCCATGTGCTTAAAGTTAAGCATGTGTATTATTATTATTTATTATTTGTATTGCTGTAGCATGTGAAGAAGTGCTTTGCGGGATCAGGGCTTGAGAGCACTGACTAAATTCACAAAGTCCTGTCCCAGAGTGCACTGGACTCAGAGGAAACAGGAAATGGATTCTCTGGGGACTCTTTCTCCTTTGGGTTGTTCCAAAAGTCTTGGACAGGAATCTGATGGCAATGTCCTCATTACATCTATCCTCAATTTCCAGTTCTTTCATGTTGTGATGAGTATTTGTATTCCTGTAAGGCTCTATAACGGGAACGGCAAATTGGTGCCAACTGGTCCTACATCATGTAGGGCTCTGTACAGGAAAAGAATGAGAACAATACTCATTAGAATCTCTTTCTAGAGAGAAAATGTTCTCATGTGAACAGATTAATTTGTGTGTGCTGTGATCTAACTGTATAATTTACTGTCAGTTTATGCTGCTATTTTACGAGTGGAATATTTCTAAATATGGCTGACTACACTTTTTAAATGGCAAAGAATGAGGGAGAAGAGACGCTCCACCAGAGGATTCTAAATGCCATTTTAGTAATTTGGTGTGAAATGTACATTATCATAATGATTCTCTTGATGAGTTTGGAAGTTATCTTTTTCTGCCAGAAAAAATACCCCAAACATTAACTAGACCATGTTCAATGTTTTGTTTACAGTCGGCAGATGTGATGCTTTTGATTTACTGAATATACTTCACTGCAGTAGTTATTTTCAGTTTAATTCACTAAATGTGCACAGCAAACGGAAAGAAAAATTGGTTACAGAAACAAAGGGTCTGATTGTCCACTGATTTTTTTTGTCATCTGGGTTCTGATACTGCTTCCCAGTGAAGTCAACCGCTAAATTTCTATTGGCCACAGCTAAGCCAAGGATGTGCCAACTGGGCGTAAAAAGCTACTTCATCAGAACGGTATTGTTTTGTACCCATTTTTCCCATGTTTAATTGACTACACAGGATGCAAGTGCAACCTGTTTCATATAAAACATTCTGGGCAGTAACATGAGAAGATTTGGTAGTAACATGAGGAGGCTGAGGGAACTAAGCATGTTTAGTCTGTGGAAGAGAAAGATGAGGGGGGGATTAAATAGCAGCCGTTAACTACTTGAAAAGGGGGTTCCGGGGCTGATGGAGCTATTCTCATTGGTAGTAGAAGGTTCTCACAGGCTGTTCTCATTGGTAGTAGA